>CM069314.1:33057500-33077500 GCA_035609425.1 Epinephelus awoara | reverse complement strand
GATCACTTGCATTGTTGTTACTCATCATGTGTTAAGTGTGTTTGTTCCTCTGCTGTAGGATTGGAGAGGAGTACGGCCTCAAATATATCAAACTGATCCTCAATGGGAAAACTTTGTGTGTAGGTGAGTTCAGATGCCCTGCAGGTCAAACACACACACACACACACACACACACACACACACACACAGATTCACCTAATATCACAGTTAGATAGGAACCACATTGTTAGTTTGGTTGAACAGTGTGTTTAATGTGCAGACCAGCATCTGGACCAGCAGGGTGTGAAGAACCATAGTAAGATGATGGTGCTAAAGGTGAGTGACGCCGAGTGGAAACAGCTGAACGAAGAAGAGGAGGAGAAGAAGAAGAACCAGAATGAGAGCATCCAGAGGACCCAGAAATGTTTCCAGATCCTGTCAGAGAGAGGTCTGTCTGTCTGTCGTCTGTCTGTCTGATCAACAATGTTAATGTGTCAGGAGTCATCATGTCTCTGTGTCTGTCAGATGGCAGTGAAGACACCGCGCCTTTCCTGGAGATTGGTGACCAAAGCGGAAACCCACTTAAGATCCCCCATAAGTTAAAGAAGGTACAAACCATTTGCAGTCATATTGGCCCTCATTTACAAAACGAATATACAACAGAAAAAGTGCACAAAAAGCTTGACATTTATCAGTGTGGACGTGAGCGGAGCCTACGACCAAATCACACGTCAGGTCTCAGCAAGTTTGAGTGTTGATCAAAATAACACCTGTCCAACAGGAACATATCACCGATAAAGTGAAGAATGAATTCAGTTAAATTCCAGCAAATACTGTAAGGAAAAATCACAAAAAGAAAGCTTTACATGAAGAAAGCTTTACATGAAGAAAGGATGGTTTCTACCTCAGAATCCATATTGCACTACCTCATGAGGCTCAAGCTGAAAGTTTTGCCATGGCCCTCACAGTCCCCAGACCTAAACATCGTCATCGATCTCAAAAGAGCAGTGCATGCAACTAGAAGCCTTTTGCAGGAAGAATGGGTGAAAATTCCCCAAACAAGAACTGAAAGACTCTTACAAAAAGTGTTCAGAAGCTGTGATACTTACCAAAGGAGGCGCTGCTAAGCACTGACCATGCAGGGTGCTCAAACTTTTGAGTTTCCTTTTTTGTCATTTTGAAACTGTAAAAAATCTAAATTAAAAAGTAATCTTGCTTAAAATATTGAAGAAATGTTTCATCTTAAACTTCATGCATTTTGGAATCCAAGTCATCTTCTACTTACTTTACTCACAGTAAACAAAATTTCGACCAGGGGTGCCCAAACTCATGCATGCCACTCTAAGTATAACTATATCACTGTTATATAATATATAGGCCAGTAGTGTTAATATAGCTAGGCTATAGTTCTGTACATATCATGGATTATTAATTATATATTCCATCCTCAGCTGGAGTTTGATTTTCCACTGCAACACTGTTGACCGCAGCGGTGATTTCTTTTCATACTGCGTTTTTCAGACCTCTTTTGATGAAACTTTTCAGGATGATAAATAGAACCAGTTGGTTAAATTGGACCTGAGATGTTAGCATTTCCCTTTTTTGTTCAGAGAATGTTCTCTTCTTGGCTGTATTACACCTCTCCATGTCGTAAACTCTAGGGGCAAGGCCTCCAAACCCAGAATATATTGGGAAATTTAAATAACAAGTTTTTTCAGCTGCCACAATGCTCGATCATTCCTAAGCTATGATTGACGAGGTAAGAACATTTCAGGATTCACACATGATCTGTGCTGGTTTTTAGATTGATAAACGAGGGCCAATGTGAATAGTAGTTGTGAGGATGAAAGTCGAGGCAGAGTGAATAAATGATGATGTTCAAGACTGTGACTGGAGCCTTTTGAATCACCTCTTCTTTTTCTTTTGCACCAATCAGCTGTTTGTTTATGTTACACACATGTTCACACTAGTGGTGTAGTGGTAATTGATGAGGTAGGTGTACTACTAGGTAGATAGGTAGGTTTCTGATGAGGAAGTGGGCATACTCTCCTATATATTACAGTGACTTTTTAGCTGATAGGTGGGTATACTGTAACTGGATAGAAAAAGAAGTTGGTATACCCCGTATACTTGAGTATACCCACTACGCTGGTTCACACTACAGCGATGGATAGAAACTTTGATCTAATTTGTGTGTGTGTGTGTGTTCAGGCTCTGATCCTGGCCATGGGTTTCCATGAGAAAGGTCGCTCTCTGATGAAGAAGAAGCAGTTTGACAATGCTCTGTGTCACCTGCTGCAGGCTGACCAGCTGTTCAGGTACTGTCATCACATTCTGACATCACACCTTCACACCAGGAATGGACTGAATCACAGTGTTTGTTTACAATAACTTGCAGGTAGAAAACACCCAGCATCACAAAAAAATGCTGCCTCAAATGGTACATTATATTTAGAATATTTTCATGGTGTTACCTTGCTGTCAGAAGTTGTTGGTTGTTGCTGGTTTACTGCTGCCTCCATCAGGTAATGTGTAAAATAAAGTGGAGGAAATATTCCAAATATAGGGTACACTTAAACACTATTGATTTTTTTATGTTGCTAAAATATATTTTACTGCATCCCCATCCACAGCAGTACATTGTTTAGCTTCCATGCGGGTAGATTTGGTTTATCAAAGTTGATACATGAACATAAAATAAGCATAGCCGATCCTCGGCTATGGAAGTTGGCAAATAACAGATCGTGAGGGGAAAAATCTTCCTAATAAATGAAGAATGTAGTTTGTGGTCCTTGTCCTGTTCAAGTTTTTTAACTTGATGATGAAACAGAAAACAAATAAGATATAAAAATTATAAGTGACAAACTTGAGTTTAATCTCTTATCTGTTTTCACTCTGGTATGAAACTTCACTGATGTACCAGATCAGTCCAATCAGTACTGTGCTCAGGGTCATGCCACCCATAGGGCAGGTTAGGCAAATGCTATAGGCGCCAGCATGCCAGAGGGTGCAGGGGAGTGAGGTGGGTTTTTTTGTTTTTTTTTCCCATTCTATTCGAAAAATTAGATAAGAATACACTACAAAATAACAACAGTACATATAGCCATACGTCTTTAAATAATAATGAAATAATATTTCTAATTCAAATTTCTGCCTGCCTGGCATCCTTCTGCCTCTCTGGCAGGCGGCACCAATTTCACCACGGCCCCTAACCGAGCCCCCCTCCCCCCTCGCCCCGCTACCTGCCGTCTTCTGTAATGTGATGCTGCGGAGTGATAAACTGACCACCGGGTCAGCAAATATCTTGCCTAGGGTGCCAAATTGGTCAGGCACGGCCCTGACTGTGCTGTCCAGTCAGTAACTAATATCCAAGGGGTATGTCAATAGGTAAAAGACTTCCGTGAAGGCTGCACTTGTATATTCTCACTTCCCTCTCCACTGAAAGCCTCCTCTCTCCTCGACTCCTTTTAATGCATTTAGTGAACTGCGACATGCTTTAAGATGGTGATAGATGAGGATAGATGAGTCAAGGTGGGATAATGGGATAATGAGAGAGAGAGAGAGAGAGAGAGAGAGAGAGAGCTTGTATACGGGGCGCCTGCTCTATCCACTTAGCGACCAACACCCCATCCAATTTTGAATTACAATGGCAGTTATTACAGTTTGAATATTGACTACAGTTCTGTTGGTTTATCTATCTTTTTTGCACCAAGCTAGACTCATGTCAGATAGGATGAGAGCACCTTTCAAAGTAAAAGTGCCTCTTGTAAAAACATGTTTGTTGCAGATGAGGAGCGTGGAGTTAAGATACATGTTTTTCTGTGTGCAGTAAGGTCGGCTCCACTCTGCTCAGCTCGGTGGATAACTTCGCTGTGCTGCAGCTGGACATCGTGTGGTGTTACCAAGCTCTGGAGGCTCTGTCCTGTCTGGATGACGGCAAGAGTCGGCTGCAGAGAGCCGAGGACTGTTTCCTGCAGTGTTACGGAGAGCAGAAGCAGAGGCTGCTCATGATTAAGGTCAGACAACTCACATAGAAACAGACATGCAGTGAAATGTTCCTAATCACTGAGCTGACCTCTTCAGATGTCTCCATCTGCACCACAGAGAGATTCAATTTGTTGTGATGTAAAACATAGAGAAACAGAAAATCTGAGACAGTGACACTGATTCATGAGTGATGTCAACATTCAATCAGTTATACAAAAATTCTTAATTGATGTGGATTAAATTTAAGCCAATCAAATAATCTCATTAGAACAATTTTTTTGTAGATTTGTGGATCCTTTATAACCAGCTGCAGGAGTTTATTTTGAAAGAATTCATTACAGTTTTCAAAACTGTTTATTTTGAAATGTTAATGTGATGCCATGATGTGTACGGTCCAGTTTCTTGTGTTATTATACTACTACAATATGTTTTTTTGTTATTTATTTTTTTATTGCAAGACAAGGGACAGAACAATACAGGTATGAGACAGAAATGAAAAACAGATTACAAAGCAACATGAATAACACAAGTGGGGGTCAGTTTTGTCACATATAACAGTGTGCATGCGAGCATGTGTGTGATAATAATAACAGTAATAATAATAGAAAGTACTACTACTGTAAACGTAATTAAATTAATAGAGAGAAAGAAAAAATGTAAAATAATAGTAATTACAATAGTGGACAAAACGTGTACCATTCTTTATATAAAAAGAAACTGAGTAAGCATCACCCAGACCAGCGGGTGTGAAGCACAACTGAAACCCCAGAAGCGGGTTAGCAGGACTGATTAGTCAGGAGGATGGGTAAGTCAGGGTCAACCAAGGTTGTCTTTTTTTTTCTTTTTGTTTGCTTTTGTTTTTCTCCTTTTACAAATTCTTTTTTCCTTCATTCTCCCTTCTTTTTCTCCCTTTCCTTCTTCTCCTCATCCTCTCTTTTTCTTCCATGCTTCTCCTCTGCTTAACTGATTGGGTCAGCTGTGGGTCGTTCCCAGACCTTTTATAGGAGGGGACTGGCCCATTGTGGACACAACCGCTATAAATAAACAGGTTCCAGAACCTAAGGAGGGTACCTGTGTATTAGGGGTTTATAGCGAGGGGAGTGCATGGTAGATTCATTCATTCCCCTGCCCCCAACCTGTTCCGAAGAACTCACCATTGTACCATAAGGCGGCACATTCCCAGCACCTTTAATCTGCAGTCAGTTACTTTGATAGTCGATTAATCGGTTTGAGTAATGTTAAAACAGAAAGAGAAAAGAAGAGGCAAGAAAGAAATAGCCCCCTTATGAATGTATGTGTATATGAAACAGATTAGAACCGAATGTAGTTTGTGGACAGGCAAAAAAAATAATTAAAATAAAATAAAAAGATAATAATCACAGTAAAAATAACAGCAAGGATAGCTATCGTAATGATGGTAAAGGTAATAACAACAGTAAAAAAAAATTTCAACAGTAGTAATACTATAGCAATTTCAGAAATAATAACTGTAATGAGGCAGAAACATAAATAATTACATAAATAAATTAATTCATAAATAGATAAATGAGTTAGGAAGAAAAAAATGGAATGATCAAGTAATTACATTTGTAAGAAATCTATGAGGGATTGCTAGATGGGTTCGGGGTCTATGTTTGTATCTAGGGAGGAGGTTTATACAGTTTCTATTGGGATGTGATCCATGAGTAAGTTTTTCCAGTGAACAATTTGAGTAGTCTTTCTTGATTTCCAGTTCATGAAGATGGTTTTCTTGGCAATAGTTAGGGCTATGTAATATATATAGTAATCTGCTGTTTGTTTGGTTCAGGTTGATTGATGATATGTCTCCCAGAATGAAGAGTGAATGGGATAGTGGCATGTGGCAGCCCAAGAACAGGGATAGTGTCTTTGTGATTTCTTTCCAGAAGTCTTGAATGGGTCTGCAATACCAGGTAGCATGAATGTAGTTATCTGGACTATTTTGAGTGCAGTGTGAATAGATTTAAGGTGAGAGCCCCATTTTAAACATTTTTTGCTTAGTGAGGTGAGTTCAGTGAAGTGTCCTATATTGTGTGAGTTGTAAGTTGGCATTTTTTGTCATGAAGTAGTTGTTTTTGCAAATGTGAATCCAGAAACTAGCATCAGGAGAGACTGATAGATCTTGTTCCCATTTTATTATTGGTATTGATAGTGTCTGATTTGGTTATTAGTCTATATATTTTAGATAGAAGTTGGTTTTTTTTTTGTTTGTTTTTTTCAAGAAGAAATGTTAATTAACTCTGAGGTTGAGGAGGGGAGATCAAAGTTATTGATTATGGTGCTATATTTTGCCTTGTTGGCCAATTTAAAGTGGACGTATTATGCTTATTTCAGGCTCATATTGATATAAATATATAATATTGGGGTCTAATGGAATAGATTTATGTGTTCAAAACACACATTATTTGTCTTATACTGCTCAGTGCTGCAGCTCCATCTGAAATGCTGTGTTTGGGCATATGTCCCACCTTCGCAGCAGCCCAGTCTGCTCTGATTGGTCAGCTCGCTCAGTCTGTTGTGATTGATGCGGCGCTTAGAGCGTGAATCAGAAACATCACGCCCATTACCTTATGACGAGTGTGTCCAGCACCAGATGTTTTAGCTGTCATGTTTACTGAAACCATTCTACTAAAATGTAGCTGCATTTTATAATCATCTTCACCTTGTGTTTGTAATCTACAATATGTACAATGTACCAATGTATCACAGTTTCTCCACAGTTTCATAGTAAAACATGAAACAAACCGCCTTTTTTAGGGGTCCATTGGTCCGACAGCCCATTATTCCGACAACCCATTGGTCCGACATCCCATTGTTCCGACCATATCAAACCCATTGTTCCAAAGTCCTGTTGTTCCGAAATCATCATGATGCCCTGTGGTTAAGGTCTGGTTAGGTTTAGGCATAAAAAGCACTTGGTTAGGAAAAGATCATGGTATGGGTTAAAATGAAAAACAAAGTGGCAAACACATAAGCCATGAGCCTGCTTCACCTCACGCCTTTCCCAACTGACCCAGTGCTGGTCACGGCGCACCATCAAGGCAGAAATACGCCTGCCAGGAGCTGTTCAGCACCGCGGAGAGCTCACACAACCTGGACCCCAGAGTTAATAACAGGAGGTTATGGTGTTTCATTCTCTCCTCTCTATGACACTTGTGTCTCGACCAGTAGTCTACTTTTGTAGCGTTTGCTGATCCTCTATGGTACACAAATACAGTATAGCCCAGTATAATGGAACAACGGGACATCGGACTAATGGGATGTCAGACCAATGGGCTGTCGGACCAGTGACATGGACCCCTTTTTTACCCATTAGGTTTTGGGGTAATGAACCAGGTTCCAGTTCATCCTACATGTATGATACACCATCCACCATCTGACTGTTGGCATTCCGTACACCCCACAGACCATCTAACATTTACAAGTATGACTATGGACACTAAGAGTGGATTTTTATGACATGTAATGAGAATGTAATGTAATGTGTAAACCCAATTCTGAACACTACAGTTTCATTTTACCAAAAAACCCACTTGACAAATAAGTCGTTTGTCAAGAGAACTTTAGTTGTAGCACATGTGAAAAAGAAAAACTCCAAAAAATGTACTAAATAATATGCAATAGATAGATGTATGAATATAAACACAGCAGCGTTATATCTGCAACACCAATAGTGTCCAATTCTTTCCACTCAGGCGTCCATCCCATCCTGTGTTGGATACGCCAGGAGTTTCCTGATCCAGCTGGTCACTACATATATACATTGAACAAAAATATAAATGCATCACTTTTGTTTTTGCTCCCATTTTTCATGAGCTGAACTCAAAGATGTAAACGTTTTCTATACACACAAAAGACCATTTCCCTCAAATATTGTTCATAAATCTGTCTAAATCTGTGTTCGTGAGCACTTCTCCTTTGCTGAGATAATCCATCCTACCTCACAGGTGTGGCATATCAAGACGATGATTAGACAGGATGATTATTGCACAGGTGTGCCTTAGACTGGCCACAATAAAAGGCCACTCTAAAATGTGCAGTTTTGTCACACAGCACAATGCCACAGATGTCGCTCAGTTTTGAGGAAGTGTGTAATTGGCATGCTGACTGCAGTCAATGTTCATTTCTCTACCATAAGCCGTCTCCAAAGGTGTTTCAGACAATTTGGCAGTGCATCCAACCGGCCTCACAACCGCAGACCACGTGTCACCACACCAGCCCAGGACCTCCACATCCAGCATGTTCACCTCCAAGATCGTCTGAGACCAGCCACCCGGACAGCTGCTGCAACGGTCAGTTTGCATAACCAAAGAATTTCTGCACAAACTGTCAGAAACTGTCTCAGGGAAGCTCATCTGCATACTCGTCGTCCTCATCGGGGTCTCGGCCTGACTGCAGTTCAGCGTCGTAACCGACTTGAGTGGGCAAATGCTCACATTCGATGGCATCTGGCACGTTGGAGAGGTGTTCTCTTCACGGATGAATCCCGGTTTTCGCTGTTCAGGGCAGATGAGTGGTTTGCTGATGTCAACGTTGTGGATCGAGTGGCCCATGGAGGCAGTGGGGTTATGGTATGGGCAGGCGTATGTTATGGACGTCGAACACAGGTGCATTTTATTGATGGCATTTTGAATGCACAGCGATACCGTGATGAGATCCTGAGGCCCATTGTTGTGCCATTCATCCATGACCGTCACCTCATGTTGCAGCATGATAATGCACGGCCCCTGGTTGCAATGATCTGTACACAATTCCTGGAAGCTGAAAACATCCCAGTTCTTGCATGGCCAACATACTCACCAGACATGTCACCCATTGCGCATGTTTGGGATGCTCTGGATTGGCGTATACGACAGCGTGTTCCAGTTCCTGCCAATATCCAGCAACTCGCACAGCCATTGAAGAGGAGTGGACCAACATTTCACGGGCCACAATCAACAACCTGATCAACTCTATGCGAAGGAGATGTGTTGCACTGCGTGAGACAAATGGTGGTCACACCAGATACTGACTGGTTTTCTGACCACCCCCAATAAAGCAAAACTGCACATTTCAGAGTGGCCTTTTGCCCACCTGTGCAATATTCATGCTGTCTATTCAGCATCTTGATATGCCACACCTGTGAGGTGGGATGAATTATCTCGGCAGAGGAGAAGTGCTCACTAAAAGTTTGGACACATTCAATGCGTTTTCTTTATTTTCATGACTATTTACATTGTAGATTCTCACTGAAGGCATCAAAACTATGGATGACCACGTGGAGTTATGTACTTAACAAAAAAAGGTGAAATAACTGAAAACATGTTTTATGTTCTAGTTTCTTCAAAATAGCCACCCTTTGCTCTGATTACTGCTTTGCACACTCTTGGCATTCTCTCGATAAGCTTCAAGAGGTAGTCACCTGAAATGGTTTTCCAACAGTCTTGAAGGAGTTCCCAGAGGTGTTTAGCACTTGTTGGCCCCTTTGCCTTCACTCTGCGGTCCAGCTCACCCCAAACCATCTCCATTGGGTTCAGGTCCGGTGACTGTGGAGGCCAGGTCATCTGCCGCAGCACTCCATCACTCTCCTTCTTGGTCAAATAGCCCTTACACAGCCTGGAGGTGTGTTTGGGGTCATTGTCCTGTTGAAAAATAAATGATCGTCCAACTAAAGGCAAACTGGATGGGATGGCATGTCGCCGCAGGATGCTGTGGTAGCCATGCTGGTTCAGTGTGCCTTCAATTTTGAATAAATCCCCAACAGTGTCACCAGCAAAACACCCCCACACCATCACACCTCCTCCTCCATGCTTCACAATGGGAACCAGGCATGTGGAATCCATCCGTTCACCTTTTCTGCATCTCACAAAGACACGGCGGTTGGAACCAAAGATCTCAAATTTGGACTCATCAGACCAAAGCACAGATGTCCACTGGTTTGATGTCCATTCCTTGTGTTTCTTGGCCCAAACAAATCTCTTTTACTTGTTGCCTCTCCTTAGCAGTGGTTTCCTAGCAGCTATTTGACCATGAAGGCCTGATTCGCGCAGTCTCCTCTTAACAGTTGTTCTAGAGATGGGTCTGCTGCTTGAACTCTGTGTGGCATTCATCTGGTCTCTGATCTGAGCTGCTGTTAACTTGCGATTTCTGAGGCTGGTGACTCGGATGAACTTATCCTCAGAAGCAGAGGTGACTCTTGGTCTTCCTTTCCTGGGTCGGTCCTCATGTGTGCCAGTTTCGTTGTAGCGCTTGATGGTTTTTGCGACTCCACTTGGGGACACATTTAAAGTTTTTGCAATTTTTCGGACTGACTGACCTTCATTTCTTAAAGTAATGATGGCCACTCGTTTTTCTTTAGTTAGCTGATTGGTTCTTGCCATAATATGAATTTTAACAGTTGTCCAATAGGGCTGTCGGCTGTGTATTAACCTGACTTCTGCACAACACAACTGATGGTCCCAACCCCATTGATAAAGCAAGAAATTCCACTAATTAACCCTGATAAGGCACACCTGTGAAGTGGAAACCATTTCAGGTGACTACCTCTTGAAGCTCATCGAGAGAATGCCAAGAGTGTGCAAAGCAGTAATCAGAGCAAAGGGTGGCTATTTTGAAGAAACTAGAATATAAAACATGTTTTCAGTTATTTCACCTTTTTTTGTGAAGTATATATACACATATATACATACATACATATATAAAGTTGTGCTCATAAGTTTACATACCCTGGCAGAATTTGTGGGGGTTTTTTGGCCATTTTTCAGAGAACATGAATGATAAGAGAAAAACTTTTTTTTTCACTCATGGTTAGTGGTTGGGTGAAGCCATTTATTTTCAAACAACTGTGTTTACTCTTTTTAAATCATAATGACAACAGAAACTACCCAAATGACCCTGATCAAAAGTTTACGTACCCTGGAAATTTTGGCCTGATAACATGCACACAAGCTGACACAAATGGGTTTGAATGGCTACTAAAGGTAACGATCCTCACCTGTGATCTGTTTGCTTGTAATCAGTGTGTGTGTATAAAAGGTCAGTGAGTTTCTGGGCTCCTGACAGACCCTTGCATCTTTCATCCAGTGCTGCACTGACGTTTCTGGATTCTGAGTCCTGGGGAAAGCAAAAGAATTGTCAAAGGATCTGCGGGAAAAGGTAATTGAACTGTATAAAACAGGAAAGGGATGTAAAAAGATATCCAAGGAATTGAGAATGCCAATCAGCAGTGTTTAAACTCTAATAAAAAAGTGGAAAATGAGGGATTCTGTTGAAACCAAACCACGGTCAGGTAGACCAACAAAAATTTCAGCCGCAACTGCCAGGAAAATTGTTCGGGATGCAAAGAAAAACCCACAAATAACTTGAGCTGAAATACAGGACTCTCTGTAAAAAAGTGGTGTGGCTGTTTCAAGATGCACAATAAGGAGGCACTTGAAGAAAAATGGGCTGCATGGACGAGTCGCCAGAAGAAAGCCATTACTTCGCAAATGCCGCAAAGCATCCCGCTTACAAAATGCCAAACAGCACAGAGACAAGCCTCAAAACTTATGGAACAAAGTCATTTGGAGTGATGAGACCAAAATTGAACTTTTTGGCCACAACCATAAACGTTACATTTGGAGAGGAGTCAACAAGGCCTATGATGAAAGGTACACCATTTCTACTGTGAAACACGGATGTGGATCGCTGATATTTGGGGGATGTGTGAGCTACAAAGGCACAGGAAACTTGGTCAAAATTGATGGCAGGATGAATGCTGCATGTCATCAGAAAATACTGGAAGAAAATTTGCGCCCATCAGCCCGGAAGCTGCGCATGGGACGTACTTGGACGTACTTCCAACATGACAACGATCCAAAACACAAGGCCAAGTTGACCTGTCATTGGCTACAGCAGAATAAAGTGAAGGTTCTGGAGTGGCCATCTCAGTCTCCTGACCTCAATATCATTGAGCCAATCTGGGGAGATCTCAAACGTGCAGTTCATGCAAGACAGCCCAAGAATTTACAGGAACTGGAGGCTTTTTGCCAAGAAGAATGGGCAGCTTTACCATCTGAGAAAATAAAGAGCCTCATCCACAACTACCACAAAAGACTTCACCCATATATATATTATATATATATATATATATATATATATATAGCACACTGCACACAAGACCCAGAAATGACTTCACCTGTTTCCTGGTGGTTGGCCTCTCCCTTGCCTGGATTGCCTCCACCTTGTCTTCCACTGACTTGATGACACCCCGTCCGAGGATGTAGCCCAAGTACTGGGTCTCCTGCTTAGCCACTGCACATTTTTTTGGATTTATGGTCAGGCCAGCTTCCTCGATTTTCCCCAGCACTGTTGTCAGATGGCTCAAATGTTCCTGCCAAGAGGTACTGCATATCTGTCTATTGTTGGATTGATAACTATGTTAAAGCCACAATGTTTAAAAATGGCGAGTGGACAAAAAGCCTTGCGCACACAGCAGCTAGTATCTAGTGACGAGGTGAATATTTCTTTAGGAATCTAAACCATGTTACAATATGTTATGGCAGGGGTGGCCAACCAGTCAGAGACCAAGAGCCACAAAAATTACCGTGGTAGTACAAAGAGCCACATCATGCACGTGTGCTTACAAATGCACTCCCTCTCTCACACAAACATGAGATGACATACAATCAAAATCCAAGCATTTCTAATTTTCAAAGCCAGATTTATTTATCTCACACACAAATGAATAACCATGAATAGAGATACACACAAACACAGTGTCTCCCTCTCATACTGTCTTTCACCATCCCCCCTCCACACCCACAGTCTCTCCCTCTCATACTCTCTCCACCACATCCACACACAGTCTCTCCCACTCTCATACTCTCTCCAAATTAGTGTTGTCGCGGTACCAAAATTGGGACCCACGGTACGATACCAGTGAAAGTATCACGGTTCTGAGTAGTATCAGGATACCACAGCAAAAGTGAGGCAGATGTGCCTTTTGTCATTTATAAAAAGATAAATCACTCTTCTATAATACATCAATGATATTTCAATGGAATAAATTACTTATTGACTTATTCATACTTGAAAAACAGCATCAATAAGTGATTAACATAGGGGGGATCAAAATAAAATAAATAAATAAATAAAATAAAAATTAACCAGCCACCCTCCCCCCCTGACAAGTAAAGAACAGTCCCTTCATAAGTAAAGAACAGTCCCTAAAATGCGGTGAGGTTTGTGGGCCGTTACCTGCCACAAGAGAGAAATGTGAACGTTCGTTCGTTCATTTCTCTCCACTTAAGCCTGTTACATTTCTTAAAGGGCCATATGCACTCATAACAATAAATTGATTTTTTTTTTTATGACGGAAGAGCCGCACGCCGATGGTTTTAATTAATGGATCGAAAAGCCACACACTGATAGGCAAAGAGCCACATGCGGCTTGCGAGCCACGGGTTGGCCACCCCTGTGTTATGGCTTCCCAGTGGGATATAGGTTATCTGTGAGATATATGTTAGGAGTGTTTTATTTCTTATTGTTGTGGTAACACAAGCAAACATTAGCACAGTAATGCTAAAATAACACATTTTATGTGATATATAGGTTGGTATGGTTATAATATATGCGTTTCCAGAGTGTTCTTCCACAGGACACAGGGAGAGGAGGGAGAGGGAAAGGAGGAAGACCAGGGAGAGGAAGGCGGCAACGTTAATGTCTCGGCTACCCAGAGGGAAGAGGAAGAGGAGAGGGTGGCAGCCTTAGCAGCAGCGCAAGAGGAATCAATAGATTAGGCTGTAGGCTAGGCTAACCATTTAGCTGTAGCTCTGGGATAACGTTAGCCAAGGCCAGGATAACGTTAGCACGTAAACGTAGCCGTCACTCGAACTAAGACAAGAGGGAAAAGTAGTTGCAAACATGAAGCCAGAATGATTTTAAAATCAGATTGAATTACCTGTCTAGCAAAAAGCAGGCAACCTCTGCATCCCTTGTGAAATCCTTCTCCTTCAGGAATTTTTTTACACCTGGAATAAGCAACACAGATATTCACTTGCGTTTTGTCCCGTCCTCGCTTATCTGATCTTTTTCTTTTATTTGGTGGCGTGGTTTCCCTCTTACAGGGCAAAACATATGTGTGGTCCTCCCTTTAAAGTGCGACAGAATCATAAAAGTACAAAGCAGGTTGACGCAGAAGTGCCCCGGATTGATTTTCACCTTAAAGAGTAACTAAACTCTAAAACCATTTTTTTCAGCTGATAATCATAGTTTTTGGTAGTGAAGTAGTGTTACTGACTGATCCTGCTCAAAATCTTACCAGTTTAGTGCAAACTGTTGAAAACCTACATTTTATTTTAAAAATGTGGTATGGAGTGCCCTCTACAGCTTGAAACCTGGTTACTACATTTGTATTTACATTACATTACGTTAGAGGCAAATGATTCTTTTTCGAGGCGAATGACATCACTAACTGTCCACGCTAAACCCTGCCCTCCTCCCTTTACTCCTCCCCTTACTATAAAACCATTCTGTCCGCAGTTATCAAATTGATAGCGAGTAGGTTGGACCAGAGCAGCTAGTAATTTGTTGAATTGTATTGTTGGCATAGTGTATTTTAGTGTAGGTTTACAGTTGGTAGTGTGTTTATAGTATTTAGGTTAGTTGGTCAAGGAGAGGCGCGAGGCTCAGGATAATATTGTAGCATCTGCCAGGACGTGTAGAATGTTGACGCGGTTGTTCGGCAACCCACCGTTTATTGCTTCACAGTACAGGTTACTGTTGGCCGTAAAACAACGAGACAAGAACTTAGCCGTAATGTTAGCTCACAAAACATGTACTCCTGCTCTCTCCTCCAGCTCGCACACACACACACACACACACACACACACACACACACACACACACACACACACACACACACACACACACAAGCATACGAACTCACACAGCCCTCATTCCCGTCCCACTCGCACCCCGCCCCCCTGTCCATACTCATTCAATCCAAAACACGCCATTAACTCACAGAATATTAACAGTACAACAGAACATTCACTGCAGGGTCGCTACACTATGTGCAGGGCGGCGAGGGAGGGATGTGGAGGGCCGCTGCGCCGTGACAGAGAGCCGAGCATCGGGGGTATATGTGCGGGGCAGCGAGGGAGGGAGGGGTGGATTGCTTAGCGGTGAGCCCCAGGATCCTAGAGAGAGAGAGAAAATAAGTCAAAGTGTGGAGAAGGGGACAGGCTGAGCTCCAGCCGCCTTCCCTTCTGGCCGTGTGACACAGTTAGGGGGGGATTTCCAAGCCACCATCGGCACAATGAAAGCCCTCTCTCCTCTCTCCCCGCAGCGAGGGACAATCTTCACTCCACTCCCTTCCTCAGCTGCTCACCTGCCCCAGATGATTAAATATTTTTGTCTTTTTTGCCTGGGCCACGGATGTTCCAAGTTACAACGTTGAGTGATGACATGATGAGTTTTTCCTTTGTATCATCATCTGTTTACGGATCGGGAGTAGTTGTTTGCATCTGTGCATGATTTCTTTTGGGTATTGGTCATTCAGTCCATGTTTTGTCGTTGCACCAGCTGTTTCTGTTTGAATTGCTCAAATTTTGCGATTATTGGACGTGGTCAGGTGCTGTTGTTCTTTGGTCGTAGTCGGTGCACGTGGTGGAATAGGATGATGTTGACGGTATTGATGGGTATTGAAGAGTTGTTTGGACATGCAATTTATTGGCAGAATTTTCAAGGTTGTCTGTGTTGTGTTCAGGGATGCCAGTGAAAACAAGATTGTCCCTCATGCTGCGTGATTGTAAATCCAGAATAGTCTCCTTCATTGCTTTATTGTCGGCTGTAACAGAGGTGAGCTGTGTGGTAACGGAGGAAAGCTGGGTAGTGTGTTGATAGACTGTTGTACAGATTTATTTTCTTTTGTGAGTGTGTTGATTTGACCCTGTGAGTATTCCAGGCTTTCACGCAGTGTCGTGTAACACTCTGTGCAGCACTTCAGTGAGAGCAATTCTGGAGTCCTGTCTGGAGAGTTAATTTGCGATTGAAAAGAGAATGTCGCTTATCTCAGTGCAGCATGGTGGTTTGGGGGAAGAGGATGAAGTGGTGCCTGGTAGGGATGCAATGGTACAGTTTTCCCACGGTTCGGTATGCATCACGGTTTTTGGGCCACGGTAACAGTACGGTTTCAATATCTTAATATAAAACTACTCAGACTAGCAAAGGCAATATTGCATTGTAAAAATAATTAAAAGCACAGATATAATACAACCACAAACTTCATTAAAAAAACAGTGCACTATCAGATCAAATTAAACAGCAAACATAAAACCACACAAATTAAATATTAAGTTTAGTACTAAACACTACAACTACAAATACAATTAAATGTGAACATGAGAAAGTGCAGCATCCATTCAAAATACTTGAATAAACCTTTTCACAACCTGCACACTTGAAGGCAGTACTTGCCTAGGCCTCTTGTTATGAATAATACAAAATGTAAACAACAATGTAAAGTGCAGCATCCAAAATAATTGAGCAAGAGGGCTGATTACAACCTGCACACTGAAAAGCAGTACTTGACCAGGTATGAATTATATAATGTAAACAACAATGTAAAGTGCAGTATCCAAAATATTTGAACAAGAGGGCTTATTACAACCTGCACACTGAAAAGCAGTACTTGCCTTGACCAGTTATGAAAAATATAAAATGTTAACAACAATGTAAAGTGCAGCATCCAAAATAATTGAACAAGAGAGCTTAATATAACCTGCACAAGGGAACTGCTATCCCTCAGTTATAAATAGGTAATGTGTAAATAATGTAAACATTACACAAAGTGCAACATCAAGTCAGTTAAAGATCTATTATGTTGAGGTTCTTCTGCAAAAAGATGAGCATATCAACATGCTCTGGATGAAGCCGAGAACGGCTGGCACTCACAATGTCACCTGCAGTGGAGAAGACTCTTTCGCTTGCTACGGAGGTGCCAGGGACACAGAGGTACCGTTGTGCAACCTTTGAAATGTAGGGGAATGTGACCTGATGTTCTTTCCACCAGCGGAAAGGATCAGCATCCACATTAAGGCCACCAACTGCTTTGTATGAGGAAACCTCTTCCTCATTCTTTTGGGGAAATGCTTTGGTCTGCTGCTCTGTTTTGAGAAGATCCCCAAATAACTCTGACATGGCAGTCTTCTGGGATACTGATGATGCCTGGTCTTGCTCGTTGCTTGGGCCTTCTTGCACTGCTTGAAACTGCAAAAGAAAAAAATATCAAATCAGTTATGTCATTTTAATTCACATTATGAAAACAAACAATAACAATATATTTTTAAAAAAAAATTAATTATCAAATACCTGATGCTCCATAATTTCACTTGTGAGATCCTTGTAGACTTGGTCACAGATGGCTTCATCAAGAATGGGTAAAGACTTGAACCTTGGGTCAAGGACTGTGGCCCTGTGCAGGTAGCCTAGAAGATCTGGATCAGTGTATCTCTTCTCCAAATCCCGGGTGACTGCTAACTTGGCCTCCCGGATGGTTGGACTGTCCTGAGGATCTGGTGCCATGGATTTCAGTGTCATTGTTTTGAGCGGGAGAATCATGGATGAAGTGGGAGTTGATTCACTGCTCATCAGAGTTGTCATTTTCTTGAGAGGGTTAAGCAGCTGGATGAGTTCCTCTGCCAGCTTCAGCTCACTGTCAGTCAGCATGGATATGTCTCTCACAGACTTTTTCACAGCTTTGTCAAGTATGGAAGAGTAAATGGCTGGTTGTTGCTCCACATACCATTCAAGCATGTCATGTACTGTATTCCAGCGGGTTGTGACATCATGGATCAATCTGTGTTGTGGTATGTTTAACATCAGCTGTTTGTCAGCCAGAACTTTGTGAGCAGTGGTACTTTTGTGGAAAAATGTCACCACTTTTCTGACCTTCCCCAGGAGGCGTGACACTGAGTTGAGGGACACAACTTTCTTCGCTGCAAGATTCAGGCTGTGTGCAAAACAGCCAATGTGTGGTCCAAAGACATCTGTATTACGGATGGCATTCACAATGTTTTGTGCCTTGTCTGTGGTTACAGGAATGGGGATATTTGCTCTCTCTAGCTTCCATTCAGTAACTGCATGCACTAGTTCTTCAGCCAGGTGTTCACTTGTGTGGCTCTCATACAGTAGATGAGTCTGCAGCACAAAGCCCCTCATTTCCCAATCAAGTATGTAGTGTACAGTCACTGTCAGCTAGCTTACTGTTGCACGGGAGGTCCAGCTATCGGTAGAGAGAGCAAGGTAGGGTGCTTGCCTCAGTTCGTTTTCAATATCCCCCCAGCATACTTCATAAAGTTCTGGGATCACTTTACTACTAAAATGGGTGCGGGAGGGTACATGATAACGAGGTTCAACTGTTTTCATCATGTAACGAAATCCGGTGTCCTCAACCACTGAATACGGCTGCATGTCTTTCGCTATGAAGACGCAGACTGCTTTTGTTATCGTTTTGTGTTTTTCGGAGTTTGACGCATACAGCTGTTGGAAGGCCACAGCAATTGTCGGTTGCGCTCTGTTAGCCGTCGAAGCTGACACCGACCTGCTCCATGCTGCTCCAAGTGAAAGAGACGGGTGATGACGAAGTAGGTGAGAGAACATATTGGTCGTGTTACCCGCTACATATCCGATGCTTGCAAAGCAATGCTTGCACACCGTGGTTTGTTTGTTGACAGTCCTTTTCTCGCTCTCATCGTAGTCAACACTGAATCCAAAATGATCCCACACCGCAGACCTATACGATGACGGTGCCTCTTCAAACTTTTTTTTTCAGAGTCTCTTTCACCCGCCATTGTTTCTGCACTGCTCAGGCTCAGTGCCATGCGCTGCTCATGCCGCCTTCAGAGCCAATCAGAACGTCCCTGAGTTTCCCAGGAGCCAGTCAGCGCTCCTCAGCGTTCAACATTTGCATGCAGAGCGCTGATTGGCTCCTAGGAAATTCAGTGACGTTCTGATTGGCTCTGAAGGCGGCATGAGCAGCGCATGGCACTGAGCCTGAACAATGTGCTGCTCTCATGCCTCTGCTCCTGAAGGGATCACACAGCATGCGTGGCTGCACAAAGTTTTGAAAAAGTTTTGTGACTGGGAAACGTACCGAAAATACCATTGTTTGCCGTTGTGCATTGAACCGAAGAGGGCGTATTGAACGGTTCGGTAAAATACCGAATATTGTCGCATCCCTAGTGCCTGGGCTGGAGAATAAGTCCAGACAGAGTCTCTTAGCGTTTTGGAGTGGATTAGATTCTGGCTTTGGATGTGTTGGATGATTTTTCCTTATTCATGATGCAAAGTCTGTTGTAGCACTCACCTGTATACTCCTTGAGGTGATCCAGGTTGAGTGTTAATATTGTCCCGTTTTGCGAAGGAAAAATAGAAAAAGAAAAAAAAGGAGGGGAGAAAAGTTGTGATTCCGAGAGTGTTGGTTGTGTAGTTCAGCAGTCTAGCAGCTGGGGGCTGCCATCTTGGATCTTGCACCACCTCGTGAGAGCTGCGATCACAGTGGCAACCCTCCTCCTCACAGCCTCGGCATGTCATATAATATGTTTAACACCGTGTCCTAACAGCAAGCGAGCATCTGACTATCTTGCCACATTCCATTACGTTGGATGCTGTCAGTCTGGATCGGTTATATGCAGATCTCATGTCATTTAAACAAAAACCTATCAGCTCTGGACTCAGAGTAACCACTGAAAAGATGGGTGAGTATGTACTGCCTTATTATTCATATTCACAACAATACTATCACAGGTAATTTGTAGGTATCATTGTTGTAGCTACCAGATTATATCGTACCACCATCTCTATAAAAGAGGCTAGCTCTGCCGAGCATCCCACGCAATTCTTACCAGAAATGTTAATCTTCCTGGTGATCTCCTTCCAGCCAGATGCCACCTTACTGTATGTAGGTTTTTGTAGTGAAATGATGTAGTTTCATGCAGATGACTCCTCATCTCAGCCATGTGAACCAGCCATTTCTCATCCATTGTGGCAATTTC
>CM069314.1:32780000-33050000 GCA_035609425.1 Epinephelus awoara | reverse complement strand
CTTTTATTTATCTTTCAGACCAAATGATTATTGATTATAACCAGGCCCATACAGTATCTGCGCCCCGAGGACTCCACAGATTCTCTGCAGATTTTCAGAATATAGATGTTGCTTGTAGTACTCAGAATGTTGTCACTGTCTTCTCCACCTCCTGTGCATGTGTGTGACAATTGTGTGTTGTATTCAGTTAGCATTAAAATCAACGTTAGTGGTGTGGTGAGAAGAAACGTCAAAAATTAGATTTATAGATCGGCAAATTTTGTTCCCACTGCTTTATATGGAACCTATCATTTCAATGGCCATGTGTCCCACATTTTGTTGATTGATTTTTCCAACAAATGTTTAATTTTCTTAAAGCAATCAAAATTAAATCAAATTTTGGATTCAGAGTTTCTACTAAAATCTTCTAAGTACTTTTAGCCTACTTGAGGTAATTTTAGGTTTTAATGTATTGTGTGAGGTTATTTTTGTTCAGCAACAATAAGTATCATCAATTAATGTTGTCTGTTTCATTATGAGCGAAAAAGATTTTTTTTTGCAGAATTCCACAGATTTTCATTTTGGATCACTGCTTTGAATAATCTACAGATTCTGTGTGGGCCTGATAATAAGAAGAATAAGTGTTGTGTTGATCAGGAGCGAGAGGAGCTGAAGCAGAGGGAGAGGCAGAAGAGGAGCAAGAGGATGGAGGACATCTCCACTCTCACAGAGATGGGATACTCCAGGAGGGATGCTGCCAGGGCTCTGCACTTTGCTGACGGTGACATGAACAAAGCTTACGAAGTCAGTACCTGTACTTTATCTGCAGTAAAGGATCTGAATACTTTTTTTCCTACTGAGAAAAAGGCAGAGAGTCTTCTTCAGCAGATGGAGATGGCTCAGCTGTCGTCAAAGCTCTGAAAGACTCCAGTAAGTGGTGAAAGTTTAAGTTGTTGAACTTGTTTTGTGTTGTCTTAAGATCCTCCAGGACTCTAGTCAAGTTGCCCAGGCGACCAATAACAACACAGAGGGGGTGGTCGATCCGGAGAAGGTGGAGCAGGTAAAATTGCTCCTCCTCCTCGAGCCTACTTACCACTCTGAGATCAGGAGCACAGGGGTGGTTTTTGTAGATGTTAAAAACGTGTTATGGAGTCAATATGTTACTGTATGGAATCATCTGGACCTTTGCAGATGGTCATCCCATTCTTGTGAACGCGATATTTGGAATGCCTGGAGGGCATTTTTACAAATTTGGCGAAATTGTCAACTTGGAGTCAACCATGAACTGATTAGATATTGGTGGTCATAGGTCGAAGGCCACTGTGACCTTGTCTGCCTCATTCTCATGAATGCGATACCTCAAGAACCCCTTAATGGAATATTTTCAAAGTTGGCACAAATGTCCACTTTTAGTTAAGGATGAACTGAGTAATTTTTGGTAGTGAAAAGTCTAGGTCACTGTGACCCTCTTTGTTGTATTCTCGTGATCGTAATCGTGATATTTTAGGAACCTCTTTGTGTTTTTTTTCTTTTTTTAATTTGACACAAATGTCCACTTTGAGTCAAGGATTAGCTGATTAGATTTTGGTGGTCAAAGGTCACTGTGACCCTGCATTCGTTTGATGTTTGTGTGCATCTATCTCAAAAACACCTTAAGGAAACTTCTGCAAATTTGGCATTAAAGCTATAGTTGGTAATCCTGTTCACAAACACTTTTTGTTATACTGGGTGAAATGGTCCTTCCATCCTGAGTAGACAATACATACGGTGTTCAGAAAAAGGAACAAAAAAAATCCGACCTCTGTGGCAGCTGCAGGCCTGTAAAAACTCTGACCAATCCCTGCCTTTCGGTGCGAGTGGAAAGAACCAATCAGATGCCTTCATGTCTCGTCCTATCCAAGCTCCCCTCTGTCCCTCCCTCCCTCCTCCCTGCGTGCACTCATCATGTGTCACCGTTGCCGGAAATATTCAGCACACTCCTCAGCAGAAATACCAAGTTAGCCTCAGAATAAGTTTGCTGAACAATGTAGCCAAAAGTACCACTTCCAGCGTTACTTGTAACGGCTCACCCTGCTAAACAGGCTCAGAAAAGAAAGTCGGAGGAGGTGCCACTTTCAAATCTTGCTAGCTCTCCAACATTGCCAACTATAGCTTTAATGTCCACTTGGACTCAGCAATGAACTGATTTGATTTCGGTGTTGGACAGTCAAGGTCACTGTCACAAACCATGTTTTTGCCATAATTCAAGAATTCATACGCTTACTATTATAAAAGTGTCTAATAGGATGAACTAATGAAGTGATGACATTTTTTATTCTAAAAGTCAAAGGTCAAACCCGACACCCCTGTAGTGTGTTAAAGACTGAGAGGGCGTGACAAACTCCTCCCTCTGTGTGTCTATGCAGCTGTTGTATCTGGGGTTTGAGCGTGGTGTCTCTGAAGCAGCTCTGAGACTGACGGGTGGAGATGTCCAATCAGCGACTCAGCTGCTG
Source organism: Epinephelus awoara (assembly GCA_035609425.1). Classification (NCBI taxonomy): domain Eukaryota; kingdom Metazoa; phylum Chordata; class Actinopteri; order Perciformes; family Serranidae; genus Epinephelus; species Epinephelus awoara. Next base: position 33,047,529 of record CM069314.1, on the reverse strand, counting down.
CTGGACAACCAGGGAGTCCTTTCCCCGGAGCTCCTGTCTGTGTCCCCGCCCTCCACCTCCTCTTCCTCCTCACCCTCCTCTGAGGAGCCCAGCACCTCCTCCAACTCCACAGGTAGGACACAAAGGTGACAGGTCTGTCATATAATGCACCATTCAGGACATTGTAACCTTGGTGACCAGACAGGATATTATGGTATGTAATAGACATTCAGCAGGATATTGTTCAGTGTGACTTCATCCAGAAGAAACATCCTTAAATCCACTTAGAAATCAGAGAGCAAAAGAGGTTTGGACAAACCTTCATTGATTTATGGACAAATTTTGCAAAACTTGTTTGGAACTGGTGGTGCTCTTTATCAGCAGATGTCAAAATAATTTTTCACATGTGGTCCAACTTCGGATGCCGTGGTCTGATCTTAAAGATCAGCTCAACATCACCTGCAGGTGGTTTTACTTATGGGCTGTGGAGCGAAGCCACAGAAAAAAGACATATGCACACAGGCATTTCATGTGGTAGTTGTCAGTCTCGTCCAATGGAGGATTGGCCAGTCACCAAATGGGCCAGTATGGCTGGCCCGATGAGACTTGCGAATGTCAAGCTAGTTGCTAGCTGTCAGCTGGGGCGCCGAAAAGGGGGGAAAAAGGAGAAGGATTCTAGGGGCCCATGATTAAGAGGGGCCCAGAGAGGCCCCTAATAAAATTAGAATACTGACAAAAAACAATATAACACTAAGTTATTAACTAACTTATAATCACAAATACATTTTATTTACAATGAATTGTTAACAATAACTTTATTTGTTTTGGAAACATTAATTAATTATAAGCTAGCTCACTTTTCTCCTCATGTTAGCCATGTTAGAGCAGCATGTGTCACTGACACCAGACTCAGAGCACAGCGGACCGGTGGAAAATGTTACCATCAGCATATTATTTTACATCAATAATATCTATTTTATCATTATTTTGAGTCACATTGTTGAAAGAATTTAGTTGTCTGTGTTCACGCAGGATAATAGGTCTCCATTCATTACACGTCAGGCTTTCTATTTCCTTGTTGGAGATGGTGTTGCATTCAAGCCAAAAAACAATACACACAAAAGATATAAAAGATGAATCTATTATTATCTATTATTAACTTTTTTGTTTTGTTAAAATTCAGCAAGAATTGCAGTAGAAGCAGAGGAGAAGATTTGTGGTGTGCAGCAGAATGGGTGACTGCTCTCAATGCAATCAGAGAAATGTTTACATATTCTGGAAATCAGAAGATTAAATAGATTAATGACCATATAGCCTCATATATGTATTTTTTTTTACCCCAAATCCAAGGCCACCACCTATGAGTCTACAGTTTTGGAGATAAATTAGACCTACAAGAAAGAGACAGTGAGCAGTGGGGGATTGTTAGTGAAAATCACATTTTCTTTTGTTAGTTTTGGTCAAATCACTGAAAGCACCTTTAAGTAAAACAAAACAGTGACTATGATGCTATTACAATAGTTAGGCTACATTATAGGAAATACTATATAATTTATGTATGTCACGTACACTCTACAGAGCCAGATCCAGGATCCTCTTCAAGTTTGTCAGGGAGGAATGTGGAAGTGGAGGAAGAGATTGTTCTTTTTTTCACAAATATGGGAATGATAGTCAAAAATACCAAAAAAAAATGCACAGTTTTATGTAAAATAGTATCAAAAATTTTCGCCAACCTCCTGGCCGGCTGTGTAAGGGGCCCAGTAAAAATTCTTTTCATGGGCCCAAAATCCCTGGCCATGTTGTTTGTTTGCTGTGAGATATTCAGAGGGATCGTAGGTGTCAATCTTGTGTTTTGATGCTTGAAGGAGGAGATAGGAGCGGCCTCTTCCAATATGAAAAAAGGGTCTCGTTTTTCTTGAAATCTGATTGGCTCAGCCGCAGTCAAAAAACTTAAATCTTTACAAGAAGAGGTAGCAAAGTCCTTCAAAATAACCGACCTGTTGGGCCACGGCATTGGTTGAAGGGCTGAGGCTGCTGGTGTTGCTAACCACGGAGATGGAGCTGGAGCCGACAGTGCCATTATAGCAGCTGTATTACGTTAGCTAACTTTGGTGAGTGTGCAATGTGTAAGTTTGGATTTGGCAAATTGTTTATTTCTTCTAGGTGTCTGTTTCAAGAGGCCAACTAGCCTACTAGGTATTGCATTAAGTCATTATAATTTAAACCTGTACTAAAAGAAAATATGTGCTTGTTTTTTTTCCTGTGGATGCACTTAATTAACGTTAAGTGGTGCTCCCAGTCCCAAGGACAATGAAGCTGAGGGACACACTAACCCCAGTCGTGATGAGACGGAGGATGAAATATGACAGGTGCAATGTGAAGGCTTAGCCTACTATGCATTACATTTTAGCCAACCTTTTTAGTCTTGTCTCACAATATATGTGAACATGTAAAGATACTTTATTTGCACTTAATTATACATTCATACTTTTGGTTTTGTGCAATCTTGTTAATTCTGCATGTGACCACCACTAGAGTAAATATGAAAGAAATCAGATATGAGCATTTGGAAGCTAATTTTTCCATCAAAAAAAACAATCGAGGAGCATAACCTTGGGACCCCCGAGCAGTTGCCGTATCCTTCTCACCTTTTTCACCCCTGACCCATTTTCATGCCTGTTAATGAACGGAGGGAAAGCTCTTGTCATCAAGTGTCTTTGTCTCTGGGGGGGAGGCGGGGCTATGGGCTACACACACACACAGTGCGATCTTTGTGAGGGGGGGGGCAGGCGGAGAAAAACAAAAGTTAAGCATAAGAAAAAGACATGGAACTTGTTCCTAAACCAAATGCCACGCAAGTATTTTGGATTTAAAACTAATGACAGAGGGGAGCCCAGTAATTTGGACGAGTGGGTATGCCGGGTTTGTTAAAAAACCATCTCAACAAAAAGAGCGAATATGACCAACTTAACTGCACACCTGAGAGTGAGAGACTGAGAGTCTATTTTTTTTGTATTTGTAAGGTCTTTATTTATTTCAGATATGTATATTTTCTTTCTTTTTTTTGCATTCCTAAATATTCTTGTTAAATAAATGTTTATTTCTCTTTAAAAGGGTGTACTTGCATCATTATGCCTTTATTATCATTATATAAGTTTAAAAAATGGTCTAAAACAGCAAAATTACAATAATAAAAATGGTCTTAGAAGCACAATATTAGGCAATATTATCACTTATCACAATAATTTTTGACGCAATTAATCGCCCAGCAAAATTTGTTATCGTGACAGGCCTATGTGAGACTGTTTATTTATGTTTTTTTAGTGCTTTCAAGAGATTAAAAAATTGGAGAGGTTAATTAATTATGATCTGCAATCAATTGATCTAATTAATCTCTTTTTTAATCTCATCTCAAAATTGCTGAGAAAAGCCCTAATCAAAAGATTGATATATATTACAAAAAGTGGTTTTATAAAGTCATAATTATTGTTGTCAACAACAACACACTTGAAAACAGATGCAGCCATTACATTCTATTGTTTTTGAGATTAGTCCCAATAAAGAGTGCTGCAACCTTCAGTCTCGACCACCAGGGGGGTGCTTGACTGTCATGACATGTCAGCTGCATTAAAAGCATAGCTGCAGATTAACGCAACAATAGATGTAAAAACACACAGAAACAATACATCTGTGATCAGTTCCCTAATTTTATTTTAACAATTTTCTCAATTATTTTCCTCTTTTCCAATTTCTCATTTTATTTCATGTAAGTGATCAATGTAAGTGCACTTGTCCTTTAAACTTAATAAAAAATAAAAGCTAACAAAATAAAAGAGACCTGGTACATTTGTTACAGCTGTATCAGCTTATAGAACAGTTTTGAACAATTAGAACAAGAGGCTGCACTGCAACGTGCAAATCACTCCTTCTCGTGGCTTCCTGCGCTTTCCCTGTCCTTGTGGCTGCAACTTGCGCTGTCTTCTCTTCTTCAAACTACAACACACATAATTCATGTAGGAACTGCTGCAGCCAATGTGCAGCCGGTGGGAGCTGCATGGTTGGTGACTCAACCACCATGATCAGTTTTTAATGTTTTATCGGACAATAACTACTCCAGACTCTGCTCTAGTGTAATTTCCGGGACAATCAGGGCAGGATTCAGGATTCTGGACAACTGCTTAGATTTTGTGACTGTGCCGAACTTTTCAGCACAGTCCCCGAAATCCAAGCAGTTGTCCTGAATCCTGAATCCTGCCCTGATTGTCCCGAAAATTACACGGAGGTTGCCGGGGAGGTCAGATATTTGTGTGCTAGAGCAGACAGCTTTTCATAGGCTCCTGAGTGAGCAGACCACCACTGCTGGGCTCTGCTCTGTAGCGCTGCAGCTCTCCCATAACTCAAGCACAAAGAAGTCCAATTGTATGCCTATAGACGGATTTTATAAAAGGCAACTCTGTGGCATACAGAAACAGTAAAGTTAGAGATTTAAAAACGCATAAAAACATAGTGTGTTAAATATGGCTGTAATTAAGATCCGCATATTTATTTGAACCCAACAGCGACAAAAAAGCCTTTCTCTATATGGCTATTTAGCGTAGCCTAGCTCGGGTCGGACACACAGCGGAAGTCAGCAAACCAGAATACGGCACCCGAGGTGGAAGTGATTCTGCTTGCCCGCAGCGGCCCACAGCAATTAAACCACAGAAGAAGAAGGAGCTGTGTTTACAGTGTTCTTCGAGTAAGCAGTACGCAACGGGCATTGCTGAACACATAACACCTAACAGTTTTACCAGAGATGTATCTATGAGGACTTGGTTGTACTTTTGAACGAAGGAGCATCATCTAAAATTATCTGTGACTGTGACCATGAACACAAATATACAGCAGGCAGTTGTCCTCAGTTTATAAGAAATTCAGAGCTACACCAGAACATTTATGAACAGGTCTTACTTTACTACTAACCTGTGTGTAACGTTAGCATGTTTCCACTAATTACTTGGACTGACCTAATGTTAGTAGCGTTAGCTTTGCAAGCAAAGCCTGCAGGTAACAGCTTTGCTGTGTTAGGATTATGTTATGTCTTCACTGTGTATCTTCACATAAAAGAATACTCCAACGATTTGGGAGTTATGCCCTTTCTCTATCATTTTCATATTGAGACAACATGATCGATGTCTTTTTTGTGTCTGTACGTCCAGTGGCTGGGTCTCAGCGTTTAGCATTGCGCCTATAGGGGGTCAGTACATCCTGCACTGTGATCCGCGGAGGGATACACCGGTGAGCAGGCACAGATTGTAAACAAAACTCAGCTGTTTATTTAGCCTAGCGATATCTCCGGACTATAGCAGCTGCAATGGACGACTTTGAACGCGATTTTGAAGAGTTTCTTGTAGCGGACACAGATCCAGAGCCATACCTGTTTGAGCCGGAGTACACAGATGAGGAACTCCATGTCTTTGATGCTGAGCAGGCGAGGAGAGAGGCTGAATCCTCCGCTCCCATTTTGCTGCACAGAATGGGATTCGGTGCTACCATCGTTGGGGAGAAAACCGCCGCAGAGAGTGCATCACAAGGAATGAAAACTTTGCAGCAATCACTAATCCTGGTGTGATTGAAACTTTTTTTAATGTTCCTAAGATGAACTGGAAAAAACACCCCAGGCCTGCAGGAGCTGATGGACAACTTTCAGTCGGGTGAGTAATATCGTCCGTGTCGTCTCTTTGCTTTTACCGAGTGACCTGGCGTACCTGTCCCAGAGCCAGCTGCAGCTGTTGCTCACCGGTGTATCCCTCCACGCAAGATGTACTGACCTCCTACAAGTGCCATGCTAACCGCTGTCTCAGTATGAAAATGATAGAGAAAGGGCATAACTCCCAAATTGTTGGAATATTCTTTTCACATAATAATGCAGACTCAGCAGATGATTTGTTACCTGTTTATTCCTCCTTACACCGAACGTACACGGCTGCTTCTCATTGTTTCCAGTAGCACAACAACGATTACTACATTACCCAGAATAACTTGAGGCTCACACTACTACGGTAGCCTTAGTAGCTCAAAATACACAACAGATTAGATCAGAACAAAAACACGACAGGAGAATTTACTGAGTAATTTTGCTGTTTCCACTAATTACTTGGACTGACCTGACGTTAGTTAATCCTCTCGCTCTCCAAAACAAATGCATGCGGTAACTGCTGGCTGCTGTCGGAATTGTACGACACCAGGGTGTGGGTGTCATACCACTTCGACCAAAGGGGCGCTATAATCAACGAAAAAGAAAAGTTCTGCACAGCTGCTTTAAGATAAATAAATGAATAAAAATTGAAGAGCAGCTTGGATGCAAGAATTTTTTCCTTAATGCACTACAGAGTTATTCAGTTGTCAAACATATACGTTGGACTGATTTTCATAACTAAAGCACCTTAAGTGTGCACTGTGCTGTTGCATTATGTAAGAAAGTGTAAATATTGAATCAGAATTCAGTATCGGCAGATTCTAGATATTAAAGGACTGGTATCGGGGGCAAAAACATTTGTTCAAATTAGGTTCAACATTAGAATTTAACATATCCTGCAAGTTTTGTAAAGATTGGACAATATCTGATTTGTAGTCTAATTTGTGTTGTCACACCAGTTTTTTGACATTTGTGGCACCCCTTAGAGTTTTACTGGAATGAGACTTTCAGGGTGTGTTTCAGGTACTTCTGTGGACATTTCCTGCCCCTCTAAATTTCATTGGTCAATATCTTCAAATCCCATGAAGGTATCAACAAGCGTTTGAAAATTACTGATCAGCTTGGTCAAATAATGTTCCACAGAAAATTTTCTGTGAATCAGACCTACAGTTTAGGAAGAGATTTAAAAATGCAGAAAATCCTGTCCAGTAGACCGTAATGTTTCCTGGGTGTTTTTTTCTTTTTTTGAGGAGCACATGGAGCTGTACTTGTGTATTGAATTCCAAGTTCATCCTACTTATGGTGTGAGGGGCTCTGCCTTTCAAGAATTAAATTTTTGGGCCTTAATCATAGGTCATTGATGCATCTGGCTGATTGGCATCATATTTCTTAGGCAGCATTTGCACACAACTTCCTACCATTGGTGAAAATTTCATGTGACTATTATGTACCATGTCACAGGAATTTGCGAAAACATTCCTGAAGAAAAACATGTTTACACAAAAACAACAGTTTTAGTCATTCAGGCTTCAACTCCTTAGAATTAATATCATTTCCTGGTTTCATTCCCAGCGGACAACGAGTTGGTGAATGAGGTGTTAGAGGACATCTCTCGTCACGAGGAGGATTACCTCGATCTGACGCTGGAGGAGGAGAGCAAGCTCATCGCCACCATGAAGTCATACCTGAGCTGAGGGCCCTCACATGCCTTTGACAACGCACCCACACACACAGTCAGGGTGCTTTACTTTCCCTCTGTTTAAAAGCAATACGTTTTGTTTTCAGCAGTGATTTCAGTCATGAAGTTAAAGACAGTACAGTGCCAAAGCTGAGACATCAAACGAACTTCACCTCCAAAATAACCACGCCACTCTTCATCAGACAGTTTTAATTATCAGCAATAATGCAGTTGTTTGATGGTTTCAACAAGCTTGTTACTCCACATCAGGTAAAAAGTGTAAAAAGATTTTCTGTTGTCACGTGACAGATATTCATGTCCAGATTATATTTGAAACTATAATTGGTTAAAACTTTTCAGACTGCTGTTTAAGATTTTTCCCTCTGAATAGATAAATATTGTTGTTTTTTTTTAATTAAATCATTAGTTGTTTGTGACATTTTCTTTTGATGAACCAAAGAAACTTTTGTTTTTTTTAAAGACAGCTGCTTAAAGTGATTTTTGTTTAGAAACCGTTTGACAGCAACAAGAAAAGTTTTGTGATGTCGCAGCAGTTTGTCAAATTTTATTTAAAATAATGTTATGTTAAAGTTGAGTTCCAAGTGATTGTCTCATGTTGATGGAGCCAATAAAGAAAATGAAGGGTTCATTTATTTACTATAAAGTGCATTTCCTGCATCCGTGTCGATGCTGAAACCTGAAGTTAGTTGCAAAGCATAGCTGAAAATACAGATATATGCAGGGCTTAAAGTACTCCGGCGTGGCGCCGGATTTCTGGCCTGACAGACATTTCTAGGTTTTGTTTTTTTCTTTTTTTTTTTTTTTTTTCTTTGTGGCAACAACTTGGCATAAGTTAACATTTAACGAATCATCTTCGGATTTTCAGCGAAGCACATGGGTAGTTCCACCAATAGTATAGTGTCATCAAACGCCAATAAGAGCTGAGTGGGGAGGGTCTAAAAACAGCACACACACACACACACACACACAAACAGGGTTTCAACACACACTACTTCGAAGCACATGTTGTTTTGGTGTCCGTTACACCATGATATCCAAATGAGTGTGTGTTGTGGAAGCAAAAAAAAGTTAAGGTCCCGAGCCGTGCCAGAAAGCTCGCGACCCGCTCCCTGCCTCCCGAACAAACTTTCTTTGTCTTCCATTAGATATCAAATACTCAGAGGTTAAAAAATCACTGGAGACACGTAGAATCAGATGCAACTGAGTTTAATGTGCTCACAGGCAACAAACACATCACAACTCAATGAGTCAAGCTCCAGAGCAAGACTGGAATTTCTTTGTTTGCGCACTCGTTTTTATTGTGAAGATTTTCTGCCGAGTCATCTCTTTCTTAATCCTTCCCACTCGGCTCTGATCGTAATGGTGTCACATTTCTGCTGAGTTTCCACTTTTTCTTTAGTCCTTCCCCCTTGGAGCTGAAACATAAAGGTGTCACATTTCTCTTGTCGCCCCCTGATGGCTGCTTTAATCCTTGCACTCATTCATAATAGTATTCCCCACTCTCCTTTTCTCCCTTGGAGCCAATTCCACCTATAATGTTTTCTGGGCAGTCTAAGACCCGCCTCCTCTAGGGTCATATCAGGACAAGCTGTAATTTCCCTAACTTTCCACCAGTGGTTTCTGAGCCCATCCTCCATGCTATTTTTAATCCTAGGTACTTCTCCGCCACAATGCTTAAGTGCTGAGTGAGTGTATGTGTGTCATAGGAATACATGAAATAATAACCCAATGTGTGATTTGTCAGTTGCACAGAGTACATTGCCCCAACACGCATCTTTTTAAAGTAAACTAAAAGGTACAGTATATGTCTTCAGTAAATCAGTACATTACACTACAGTGTGCAACAGAAATGGACAATTGAACCGCGTTTGAATGATTAGCTTTTTGACAAAGATTGCTGCTGTGCAAAAGATGTTCTGGTGCAGGAATAATTTTTTTGTACATATATATATATATATATATATATATATATATATATATATATATATATATATATATATATATATATATACATATATATATATATATATATACACAGTCAAGGCCGAAATTATTCATACCCCTGGCAAATTTTGACTTAAAGTCACTTTTATTCAACCAGCAAGTTTTTTCTTGATTGGAAATGACACAGGCGTCTCCCAGAAGATAATAAGATGATGTACAAGAGGCATTGTGGAAAAAAATTTTTTATCAGCTTTTATTTACATTTGAACTAAAAGTGGCATGTCCGAAATTATTCATACCCTTCTCAATAATCAATAGAAAAGCCTTTATTGGCTATTACAGCAATCAAACACTTCCTATAATTGCTGACCAGCTTTTTGCATGTCTCCAGTGGTATTTTTGCCCATTCATCTTTAGCGATGAGCTCCAGCTCTTTCAGGTTGGAAGGTCTCCTTGCCATCACCCTGATCTTTAGCTCCCTCCACAGATTCTCAATTGAATTCAAGTCATGACTCGTTTATGGTTTTGTCCGCTGACCATTTCTTCACCACTTTTGCTGTGTGTTTTGGGTCGTTGTCGTGCTGAAATGTCCACTGGTGCCCAAGGCCAAGTTTCTCTGCAGACTGCCTGATGTTGTTGTTGAGAATCTTGATGTATTGTTCTTTTTTCATGGTGCCGTTTACTGTGATTAGGTTCCCTGGTCCATTGGCTGAAAAACACCCCCAAAGCATTAGGTTCCCACCACCATGTTTGACAGTGGGGATGGTGTTCTTAGGGTTGAAGGCTTCTCCTTTTTTACGCCAAATGAAAGATACATCATTGTGGCCAAACAATTCAATTTTTGTTTCATCTGACCATAAAACAGAAGACCGGAAGTCTTCTTCTTTGTCCAGATGAGCATTTGCAAAGGCCAAGCGGGCTTTTGTGTGCCTTATCTGGAGAAGTGGCGTCCTCCTTGGTCTGCGTCCGTGGAACCCAGCAGTGTGCAGTGTCCGTTGGACTGTCTGCCTTGAGACGTTGCCACCAGCAGAGCCCAGACTCATCAGGATGGCCTTGGTGGTGATCCTTGGATTCTTTTTCACCTCTCTCACTATCCTCCTGACTGTCCACAAACCAACTGCAGAGAGCTGCTGTTTTTTACCTGTTGAGTTGATTAAAACAGTTGTTCCCAATGAATCAGGGTAATTAGGATGCTTTAGAACAGCTTGGACTATTTGGAATGGTATAGAACTTTGGATTTTCCCATAGACTGTGACAGTTTGCAAAGGGTATGAATAATTTTGGACATGACACTTTTTGTTCAAATGTAAATAAACACAATTCACAATGATGCCTCTTGTACATCGTCATATTGTCTTCTGGGAGATGCCTGTGTAATTTCCAATCAAGAAAAAACTTGCTGGTTGAATAAAAGTGACTTTCAGTCAAAATTTGCCAGGGGTATGAATAATTTTGGGCTTGACTGTATATGTGTGTATATGTATATATATGTATATCTATATATATATATGTATATATATATATATGTATGTATATATATATGTATGTGTATATATATGTATGTATGTATATATATGTATGTGTATATATATGTATGTATATATATATGTATGTGTATATATGTATGTATATATATATGTGTATATATATATGTGTATATATATATATGTGTATATGTATATATATGTATATGTATATATATGTATATGTATATATGTGTATATATATATATGTATATATGTATATGTATATATGTATGTATATATATATATGTATATATGTATATATATGTATATATTTATGTATATATATATATATATATATATATATATACAGTCATGGAAAAAATTATTAGACCACCCTTGTTGTCTTCAATGTCTTGTTCATTCTAATATCTGGTACCACTAAACGTATAATACAATGAACACAACAAAAAATGCAGCTGGTCACATAATACTTTATGGCCCATTTGACATTCTTAAGCTTAATTGATTCCCAGGGTATATAAGAGGCCATTTCATGTCACAAGCAGCACTGCACATGCAAAGGCCTAGAGTGGTTTCCTGCTTACATTCAAGCCGTAGCACAACTCAGAAGTTGTCAGCTCTCACATAATGCCTAAAACAAAAGAATTATGTGAAGCCACAAAGGCAGCCATCTTGGCACTGCTGGAAATTGGCATGAGTGAGAGACAGGTAGCGAAAAAACTGAAGATCTCCAAGACAGCCGTTCATTACAACAACAAAAAAACAAGCTGAACATGGCACTACCAAATTGCTACCTGGCCGTGGCAGGAAACGTCTTTCTACCCCACGAGATGACCGTGCACTCATCCGTTCCTGTGTCAGGAATCGTCGTCAGACCTCCAGGGACCTTAAAAATGAGTGGGCACTGTCGAGAAATGTGACTTGTTCGGCAAGGACAGTTCGAAACCGACTTGTTGAAGCTGGTTTGAAGTCACACAGAGCACGCAAGAAGCCCTTCATCAATGAAAGGCAGAGGAAGGCCCGGTTACTCTTTGCTCGAGACCACAAGGATTGGACTGTTGATGATTGGGCTAAGGTTCTCTTCAGTGATGAATCCAATTTTGAATTGATGCCCACTCCAGCCAACTTACTGGTTAGGAGGAAGCCTGGAGAAGCTTACAACCCAGACTGTCTTGCCCCTACAGTAAAACATGGGGGTGGATCAGTCATGATCTGGGGTTGTTTCAGTCTGAGTGGAACAGGGCAAATGCAATTGTGTGAAGGCCGAATGAACCAGGTCATGTACAGGGCTACCCTTGAAAACAGTCTGCTTTCATCAGCTGGAAAACTCTTTCCTGCCTCGAATGACTGGATTTTCCAACAAGACAATGCCCCTTGCCACACGGCAAGGTCAGTTAAAGCCTGGATGGAGAACCACAACATTTGCACCATGCCTTGGCCCGCTCAATCACCAGATCTTAATCCAATTGAATCCAATTGAACCCTAACCCTAACCCTAACCCATCAAACTCAAAATGGAGAACCACAAGCCCAAAAACAAAGAAAATTTGTTTGAATTTGTCCAACAGGAATGGGCTGCTGTGACAGCAGAACAATGTCAGAAGCTGATGGAGAGCATGCCAAGACGCATGGCTGCAGTCATCAAAAACAATGGTTATGCAATCACGTATTAACTCTTGTGTGTATCATGTGTTTAAAGCAAACAGAAAAGAAAACATGGAATGCTTAAAAGTAGTGTTTTTGGCGGTACAATGCCATAGCTATTGATGTAAGAATTTAAGTAATTTTGGTTATTATCAAGAAAACCATGGAAAATGAATAGTTCTTAGTTCTTAAATTAAACTCTCATGAGCTATTTTTGTTGTTATCATTATAATTGTCCAAACAAATGTACCTTTAGTTGAGCCAGGCATTAAAATTAACAAGAAATTGAAGAAAACAAGGGTGGTCTAATAATTTTTTCCATGACTGTATATACATACAGTGTCTCACATAAGTGAGTACACCCCACAGTGAACATGTCCAAATTGTGCCTAAAGTGTCAATATTTTGTGTGCCAACCATTATTATCTAGCACTGCCTTAACCCTTTTGGGCATGGAATTCACCAGAACTCACAGGTTGCTTCAGGAATCCTCTCCCACTCCTCCATGATGACATTATGGAGCAGATGGGTGTGAAGACACCTTGCGCTCCTCAACCTTCAGCTTGAGGATGCCCCACAGGTGCACAGGTGAGTTTAGGGCTGGATACATACTTAGCCAGTCCATCACCTTTACCTTCAGCTTCCTCAGCAAGGCAGTTGTCATCTACTAGGTGTGTTTTGGGTCATTATCATGTTGGAAAACTTGATAATGAAACCTTGCGGCTCAGTTTCTGAAGAGGGATGATCATGCTCTGCTTGGAATTCATGTTTCCCTAAATGAGCTGAGCTCCCCAGAGCCAGCAGCACCCAACCCAAAGCAACCCAAAAACATGATGCTGCCACCACTATACTTGACTGTAAGCAAGGGACAGTTGTCTTGGTGCTCTTTCAGCATGTGTGGCACCTTGGTGAAGAGCACAAAGACAACTGTCCCTTGCGTACCGTCAAGTATAGTGATGGCAGCATCATGGTTTGGGGCTGCATGAGTGCTGCTGGCTCTGGGGAGCTCGGTTCATTTAGGGAAACATGAATTCCAAGCAGAGCATGATCGCTCTTCTTCGGAAACTGAGCCGCAATGCAGTTTTCCAACATGATAATGACCCAAAACACACCTAGTAGATGACAACTGCCTTGCTGAGGAAGCTGAAGGTGAAGGTGATGGACTGGCCGAGTATGTATCCAGCCCTAAACTCACCTGTGCACCTGTGAGGCATCCTCAAGCTGAAGGTGGGGTAGTGCAAGGTGTCTTCACATCCATCTGCTCCATAATGTCATCATGGAAGAGTGGGAGAGGATTCCTGAAGCAGCCTGTGAGCTCTGGTGAATTCCATGCCCAAAAGAGTTAAGGCAGTGCTAGATAATAATGGTTGGCACACAAAATATTGACACTTTAGGCACAATTTGGACATGTTCACTGTGGGGTGTACTCACTTATGTTGCAAGCTGTTTAGATGTTGATGGCTGTGTTTTGAGTAATTTTCAGAGGAAGGTAAATCTATACTACTATACAAGCTGTACGCTGACTACTTTAAGTTATATCAAAGTGTCATTTCTATACTGTTGTCCCATGACAAGATATAATGAAATATTTGCAAAAATGGGAGGGGTGTACTCACTTATGTGAGACACTGTATGTATATATGTATATGTATACACATATATATGTATATATATGTATATGTATATATATATATATGTATATATATATACATATATATGTGTATATATACATATATATACACATATATATATATGTGTGTATATATATATGTGTGTGTGTATATATATATATATATATATATATATATATATATATCTATGTGTGTGTGTGTGTGTGTGTGTGTGTATATATATATATATATATATATATATATATATATATATGTACACACACACAGGGGTTAAAGTTCTCCAACACAGGCGTGACGATGATTCTCTCTAACACATGCAGAAATGCTCTGCAGTGCGAGCATTTCACATACAGCCTACTGTTTACCATAATCGGCATCAGACGTTTTTTCATTGACAACCGATCAAATAAATGTATTTTAAAACTCGCTCCTTGGGCCCTGATACAGCCTCTCCCTCCCTCCCTGCCTGCCTGCAGTCTCACTGCACTGAACTTTGTAACAATGTCCCGCCTACAGCCCCCTCTGATTGGTTACTCGGCACAAGTGATAGCCAATCAACATTGACGCCTGTGCATGCTTTCACATCATGTCACACTGAGACACAGAGCTCCGACTGAGCGCAAGAGGTTCCAGCAAGCCAGCGGTAACTTTGAAGGTCAGGTAACAGAAACCAGACAGAAACGAAAGCTGCAATAAAAATCCTCTATGCTGAAGTCTTGAAGTCACCACCACAACATTATATGATCCATTTCAATGATGACATGCTTGCCCAGAGGCGAAATTTCAATGTAACTGCCTGTTTAATTCACATCAAGCACGATACAATTTTGCAAACAGCCTAAATGATTTAGCTTCTATCAATAAATAGCACCAAGTCAAAACACAGATGTAGGAACTATAAGTCAAAAACTCTGGTAACCACTTAAAATGTAATCTTTATTGATAAACTCATTATGCTATAAAAGTTTAATCTAAAAATAAATCAATCAGTTTTATTTATAAAGCCCAATATCACAAATCACAATTTGCCTCACAGGGCTTTACAGCATATGACATCCCTCTGTCCTTTGGACCCTCACAGCGGACAGGGCCGTGCCTGACCAATTTGGCACCCCTTTTCAAAAACTACTGAAGAAACATTTCAAAATCTTCCTGAAAAAATGTCTGGATTTCATTAATCAATAAATGCTGCATTGCAATAAAGGACATGGACATTACTTAAGTTATATTAACTTACAGTTCACAATAAATTAATAAAAACTTGTTGATCTCTTAACAGTCTACATTCTCTAAATAATATTATTTCTCCACTGGCAGTTTGTGTGTGGGTGGGAGATGCACTTGAGGCTGCATCACTTGGTGCTGAGGTGGATGAAGTGGCTGCAGTTACATTAGTAGGCCCAGGATTTGCAGAGGTCGGGCACAAATACTCCAGAAGTGCATCTAAAAAGAGGAGTTATGTATATTTGACACACTTGGCTTTTACAATATATTAATCAAATAGCTGTTGATTGTGAAACCATCATGGCATAACCATAATAGCACCTATCATTACAGCCTGCCTTGATCTAATGACATTTTAAACACAGCCAACAGCAACCTAGTCGGTAAACAGTGATAGGTTTGTGCAGCAGCACACTAAACATTAAAAGAACAGATAGGCCAATATATTAAATTATGTTGCTTATTCATTCCTCCAAACACTTTGAGTCTTTCTGTCCAACTTTCAAATGACATTAACTCTAGCTGAATGCTTAAAGTATTCCTAAAACAAGTGGCTAATGAAGTCGCAGTAACAGTAACGTTATGTAGTAGTAGCCTAACCGCTAATCATTAGTGGCTAATGAGCTGACGTTAGCTTGCAAGTGCTTCAGTAACTGTAACTTAGGTTGTGTTTCTACCATTTTAAATGAAGTGTTTCATCATTACCTCGGTCTTCTTCATGTCTCTCCTTGTCTTCTTTGTTTTGTTTTTGTACTGCGCCCCAGAGGGCTTTAGCCTCTTCATGACGATGGCACCCGGTGGTCAGTTTGTCACTCAGCAGCATCACATTACAGAAGATAGCGGGGGAGGAGGGAGGGAGGGGGGCGCGGTTAGGGACCGTGGCGAAATTGGTGCCGCCTGCCAGAGCGGCAGAAGGATGCCAGGTAGGCAGAAATTTAAATTAGAAATATTATTTCATTATTATTTAAAGACGTATGGCTACATGTACTGTTGTTATTTTGTAGTGTATTCTTATCTAATTTTTCGAATAGAATGGGGGGAAAAAACAAAAAAAAAACACCTCACTCCCCGCTACTTTTTTTTTTCTTTTTCTTTTTTTTTTCTCTCAAACAATTGTATAGACTTCGTCTGCTCCCAATCCAGTGAAAATCAGAGGATCAGCGGTATTCTGCGCAGCTGGGTCTATTTATAGATGGCGCAGGGGAATGCCAGTAATCCCATAGCAAATATTCTCTGTAGTGGAGAGATATTCTCATAAGAAAGAGAACAGAGCTGCAAATGCAGGTACTTTGCAAAATGTCAAGGCAACATCCCCTTTTGGAGGATAGAAAACCAAAGATCCTTTAGTTGGCAATGCACTCTGATGTGTGTTTGGGTTATAATTTTGACACGTCTCTATGCTTTTCTTTCTTGTTGAACATGTTTTATGTGCATGTCTAATAATTATTTTGTGCCCTTGCCTGAACCTAAGTGTTCATGATACCTAGGTTGATCGCCATCAATATCCCTTCAGGCTTCCTCTATCAAAGTATATCAATGACTTGACATAGTGATGGTATATGATAGATATTCAGATCACAGTACCTGGTCAATGCACATATTTTAGACAACAGCAAAAGCAATGTGTAAATTAAAACCTTTTCCAAAAGAATTGGTTAATTACAAACTATTTCCAGGCCTGGACAACAGTTTTTCTAATTTCATAACTTTTACAGGACTTTAATGACCGTGGGAACCCTGTGATAGACATAAGTCTGATCTGGAACGTATATGTTGTACACTTTTAGGATAAATGTGCATTCTAACGTTGAATGATTGTGTTTTTATGTTGAGTATTCAGTGGTCACACAAAACAACACACACAGAAAGTGTTTGATAAAAAACCTGCTTTCTTATCTTAGTTGGGTTTATTTATTGTACATGATTACAGCGGTGCTAAAAGTTACAGAAGAGGGAGTTTGGGGGGTGTCAGAGGTCAGAGGTGAGGGTTTAGAAGTAGTTGACGACCCTGCGGATGGACTGGATGTTGGGGTTCTGAGCCTGCCACTCATTGTGGCTGCAGTAGTCTCCACGCTCCACAATGTACATGCGACCACGGAAGTTTGGCTCCTCGTACATCACCCAACTGAAGATGGAGAGAAGTAAGAGAGACAAGTGGATTTATAACAGCTAATAGTGCTTTTTATTATAAACCGGTTATTTCCTAGATTAATTGGTTATTTGTTTGGTCAGTAGAATGTCAGAAAACAGAAAAAATGTCCATCACAATTTTCCACATCCAAGTTGACAAATTAAAATATCTTGTTTTGTACATTCTGTATTATTTTTTTGTTTATTTTGTATTATTTCTGTGTTAAACTTACGCTCCGTCTCCGTAGACCTTGACGGAGTTGATGCAGTTCTTGGAGAAGCCACGGCTCTGCAGGAAGGGACAGTCATCACAGATCTCCACACACTGACCAGAGAAGTTACAGGCCTCAAACAGCTCAATGCGGTAGTGCTCTCCATGCTGATGGATGGACAGAAAGGTGGGAAGACAGGTTAAGTTTACTTGTGCTGGGACAAACATTACACTGTAGTTATCTGACACAGAAAAAAATTCAGTTTCCTACAAAACAGATTTTATCAAACATTATAAAAAATGTAGACATGCTGATTCCTGTGCTCAAGTCAACACAGACCACTAGAAGTTGAAAGCTGGGAATGATCAACTCCTTAACAACAACTGCATTATTTTTTTGTTTCTATGACGTGCAGACAGGTTAATTCATTTATGATTAAATATCTCCCAGGCCACCCTCTTCTTCAGCAACACTATCATCCTATTGGTCAGTTGTGAAAACATTTTAGGGAAATGTTTTGGTACCTCAATTTAAAAAATTCCACAGAGTTTGGTGATGTTTGGAATAATTGTCGTTGATTTATGGCCAAATTTTGTGAAAGGCCAATGCACTTGTTTAGAACTTGTTATGCCCTTTATTGAGTGATTTTAAAAGATTATTTTTCACACATGGTTAAACATTATTATTGAAGATATCCAGCAGGTTTTGTGATGACATATGAAAATGACAAACCATTTCTGATTTATTAAGTCTGATTTGTGTTATGCCATGCCAATTTTATGCATTTGTGGCACCCCCTAGTGGTTAATGAAAATTTCAAGGTATGCTGCTAGTACTTTTGTAAACATTTTCTGCAAGCTTTGTGATGATTGGCTCAACATTTATGGAGTAAGATCTATGTATGTGCTGAGCCACACCCCCTCTAAAGTTAATCAGTCAGTATTTTCAAAAAATGAGATATTAACAAACTTTTGACAAATTTTGATAAGGTTGGTAAAATGATCCACAGAAATTTAGGTTTGATTGGACCTACAGTTCAGGAGAAGATATTCTGCAAGTTGTGTAATATTTGGGCAAATAATTGCTGATTTCTAATCTTAATTCTAAACTTTAATTTGTGGTATGCCATGCCCATTTTTTTGCATTTGTGGCACTCCCTAGTGGTTGATTTGAATTTAACTTTCAGGGTATGTTGCAAGTTTTGTAATAATTGACCCAAATAACACGGAGATAGGTCTATTTGTGTGCTGAATCACACACCGTCTAAACTTCATTGATCAGTATTTTCAAAACACAATGAAAGCTTTTGAAAATGTTTGATTAACTTAGTCCAGTGATGATCCACAGAAAATGTAGTACAAATCGGAGCTACGGTTTAAGAGGAGATGTAAAAAAAAATGTGTTTTTCAAAAAACTCTTAAATGGTATAGAATGTAGTCAGGCGAACCTTAATTGTTCTTGAGGCTTTTTTTGCAGAGCACATTGAGCTGGACATGTGTCAACTTTCAAGTCAATGGGTCTCATTCATGAAAAGTGAGTAAATCTGTGTGTAGATTTGCACATAAAAGCCTACTCTACTAAAAACCTACTCCGGATTCAGGAACGCCGCGGGAAACTCAGATTTGATCGTAAACACGTGTGTATGATCATGAATGCCAATCCATCGTAAAGTGACAGCGCGCTCCCGGTAATCGGCAATTAGCATAAATCCCCGCTCATGAATAGCCAATGACCACCATATAAGGAGGTGTAGGTGCATCCTGTCGACCTGTCAGTCATGGCGCAGAGAAAGAAAGAGAGATTTTTTTCCGAAGCGGAGATCGAAATAATTTTGGGTGAAGTGGACAACATGTGGAAAACATTTTATTTTCTTCAGTTAGTGGTGGTGTGGCAGGGACAGGCAAAGCAAAGGCCTGGAGGGAGGTGACAGATGCTATTAATGTTGTCTCCGTAGTACAAAGAACCATGTCAGAGGTGAAGCGTAAATGGTTTGATATGAAACTGGAGGCAAAGTAACGCATAAGCACACACACAAAAATACAGCGGTCACCAAACAAACAGAAGATTCATTTGTGGGGTTTTGAATGAAGTGGGAACGGGAAACCAGAGATGTTTTGTGCATAATGGATAAACTAAATCAGTGATCGCTGTCGGAATGTAGAGCTATTTAACATTTATTTTATCTGATAACATATAGCCTACAGCAGTCTGTATGCATCGTCCTCAAATTATTTGAATCTTAATAGCATAAAGCTCCGTTTGATACAACGTAAATTAATCATTATCAAATCAGATTTATTCATTCAAACGATCGTCCTCCTTCCACCTGCTGCCCCTGCTGAACCCAGGCATCGAGGCATCGAGGCTGTGATCCGGCTGTCCTTACTGATATTTTTATTATCATCATTTAACGTGTAGAAAGAACGTGTAATCTATTGAGTCGATTTACGTAGATAATTCACAATCATGAACCTAATCTGGATCTTAAACCTGGTAATTGCCAAATAATTTAACTAAATGTGTTATATTTTTAATATTTTGTCATGTTTAGATTACCTGTTTCAAAGGCATCTGTGTATTGTCTACATAACAGAGCGCAAAACGAATTAAAATTGTCATTTCCGATAGTGACAAGCAATATTTATGTGCTTTACTAAGCACTACGAGTGATCAGGAGCAGGAGTAGATTTTGTTAGTAGCTACGAAAAGATCGGAGTCTTGTGCAGGGTCTTGTGCAGGGTATCTGCACAAGACTGGTAACAGGCTTTCGTGAGACATTCTACACCTCTCACCAATCGTGGTTGAATACTAAATAGGATAAACGCTGTCAAGGGTGTTTACCATGCGGATGGGCTTGCAGGATCCCATGTGGTCGTTGTGAGAGTTCCACCTCTGGAACTCTGGGTACTCTCCGTGCTCCAGGATGTACTGCTGGCCCTTGAAGTCAGGGTGGTCGAAGCAGATCCAGGCTCCACTCTCCACACGGATGGAGTTCACCCTGAAAAAACAAAATTAATATTAGACAGAAAGAACATAGCTCAAGCACTTCAGGAAGTTGGTTGAGAGAACCACACCTTTATTTCTCACGCACATGTTCAGTTAATGCAAAACTAGTGTTAATTTTGGCAGCTATTTCAGATTTACTCTCAGTCTTAAGACAAAAATGTTTATGGTTTTAGTCACATTTTAGTCATCTTTATCCCTCATCGTTTTAGTTTAGTTTTAGGCGACAACAACTTCAATTGTTTAAGTCAATGAAAATGTATGACATTTTAGTCAACTCCTGGTCAAAATGTTTTTTTCTTTGTAAACTAATCCAATTAGGTTGATACCATTATCAGAAATTATAATCAAGGTGATAGGTTGTATAAAAATTTAATTATGACATTTAAAAACAGCTGTCACTGCTCCAGTTTTGCAGACTAGCGAAGCATCCTGGTGCTGACCATTTACTGGAGTTTACAGGCTGTTGGCGCTCCGATCTCATATGGCATTAGAAGATATTATTGCCTTTCTAGTAGAAAACATTTTTCTAATATGTTTTATAAAGTAATTTATCATTCTGTTCTCTTCTCCTCTAATTTTGGATGTCCAATAGTCCACCACTAACATTTTCGTTCCATCTTGTGTCATTAACAAAAATGAAACCTAGATTTCGTCATATTTTTTATTATGAAGATCTATTTTTTTTTAGCTCATCAGTGTGGCATCTTTGTGACAAAGATTTGTCACAAATGGTTGTTGAGGAAATACTTTTGTCATAGTTGTCATTGACGAAATTAACACTGTCCAAAACTTCCTTCATTTTTACTTGTATCATGAATTGATCATGAGTCATTGACGACCGTCAGCAGTGAGTTTAATGAACATGTAGCAAGTAGTTGTTAGGATTCTCTGGATTAAAGTGTTGGATTGAAGAAGAAAAAACCTCCAATTCTCTCAAATCAGGAATCCAAAGTAAACTAAGTACTAGAATCCAAAGCTAAGAACTCAGTCAGATTTGTCTTCTCACCTGTTCATGAAGCCACGGTCTTGGAAGTTATCACAGTCTCCTCTGACCTCCAGCTTCCTGCCGGTGAAGCATTTCCCTTCGTAGAAGGTGATCTGGAATAAATAAATGCATCATGATTAACCTGCATTGACTGTCGCAATCCTTTTTTTTCCTAATTTGCTTATCCAGCGCCGGGTCTTGGGGGCAGCAGGCTGAGCAAAGTACTCCAGATGTCCCTCTCCCCAGCGACACTTCTAGCTCCTCCTGGGGGATCCCGAGGCCTTCCCAAGCCAGATGAGATGTATAATCCCTCTAGTGTGTTCTGGGTGTGCCCAGGGATTATACATGTCATCTGGCCAGGAATCCTGAGGCATTCCCAGGCCAGATGAGATGTATAATCCCTCCAGTGTGTTCTGGGTGTGCCCAGGGACCTGATCAGATGTTGAACCACCTCAACATAAAGGAGTAGCGGCTCTATTTCAAGCTCCCTCCAGATGTCTAAGCTCCTCACCCTATCTCTAAGGCTGAACCCAGACACCCCAAAGAAGAAACTCAATTTAGCTGCTTGTATCAGCGATTCAGCTCATTCATTCAGTCAATACCCAAAGCTCATGACCACTGATGAGAGTTCGGACGTAGATGGACCGGTAAATTGAAAATAAAGGACCTTAATCGCACCATGATTAACATGTTAACACATTGTGAACACATTTAATAAAGCATTGTGGTGCTTCAGAGAAGCCTGGCCTACAAAAGATATTCCACACATGGAGGGAACAGACCCTCAGCAAAAATCACATCATCATTTTTATATTATTTCATTGTTGCAGAACAACCACCACTCCACTCAGCTAGGGTCTTGGCAAGGTGCCGGAAACATCAAAAGGTCCAAACTTGTAGAATTTTCGCACATCTATATGATATATATATTTATTCAGTCAACTCAAATGCAAACATTATAACTCCAGGTAAAATCGCAACTGATATCGCATTATCTGTCAAAATAATCCCAAAATGATTTTTTTGTTTGTTTTTTGCCCCATAGGAGACCTCACAGATGGACTCTGTAGCAGCTGGAGTGACTCAGATTCAGCATTGGGATTAACAGTGGGCTGGGTCTACTCTGTGTAATGGCAGAAAGTTTGTCAATGCAGAGGGCAGCTTCTATTTTAGCTGCTGAAGGTCTGTATCCTCTTACTGTCACCATTAGTATTTTTTCACTTCAAGGCTCTTTTAAGTCTTCCTAAGCTTGAAAAGTTTTTGTCACATACAGCAAACATCTCCTCATGATCCACTAGCTACATGTCCTCTGAATATGCTGTGAAAAAGTCTTGTCTCTGTAGGCAGCCCAGACCCTGCAAATGGCAACAAAAACACTTAAATTCTGTTTACATTCAACAATGTTATCAAACACAACAGAGCTAGCTCGCCTTTTATCCTCATTGTAGCCTGTAGCTCTAACTGCCTCTCTGGGCACCACGCTCACGTATGTGCGTTTGCGCGAGACCGTGAGACATGGGCACCACGTTCATGTGTGTGTGCTTGCTTTCACTGGTCTCGCGCTGGCTGGTTGGTGGAGCCCGAACCAAAATGTTTTTGTTGCCATTTGCGGAGCCTGGGCTGCCTACAGAGACCTGACTTTTTCACAACATATTCAGAGGACATGTAGCTAGCTGATAGTGGGGAGATGTTTGCTGTATGTGACAAAACTTTTCAAGCTTAGGAAGACTTAGAGAGCCTTTAAGTTTTGTTTTTCTTGGAATGGATAAGTCTGACGTCAGGTCAAGGTAGTCGAAGATTACCACAATAAAAGCGGCAACTGCTTTTCACCTCATCATTTGAATTTCTATCAATTCAGGAATTAAAAAATTGTAAAAATAAAAATCGCAGTACTTATGTGAATTGATTTTCCCCCACACCTAATGTTCCCATTGTCATAGAAGTAATGGACTATAAGAATATAAGTATGCTCCTAATTAACAAATAACTTTTGGCTTATCTGACTGTAACAATGT
The DNA here is from genome assembly GCA_035609425.1 of Epinephelus awoara. Lineage (NCBI taxonomy): Eukaryota > Metazoa > Chordata > Actinopteri > Perciformes > Serranidae > Epinephelus > Epinephelus awoara. The sequence goes on along the minus strand of CM069314.1, from coordinate 33,023,896 downwards.
AAACTTTTCCCTGTAATTCATTATGTTTATATTTTTACATTCAAATTGAATGTGATCCTTGTCCAGTAGCTTCCAGCCCTGGGCATGTTCAGTCTCAAAACAGTGTATCTTGTTCTGCTTCAGTTTTTGGGTTGAAGTACATTTTTCCTCAAAACGGTGGGATGCAGTGCACCACGGGCTTTGACGTGCATTCTCTCTTGTTTTGGTGGGTGTGTCAAAGGTGATACCCAATCAGCAGCAACATGTTTATAAACCAAATTATGGTCTCTACTTTTATTTCACACTTATTTTGCCGATGTAAACGTGTTTTCCATGAAGCCAATAAAACCCTCTGAATCTAATTGGATTAAAACCCTACCGTGTTAAAAGACAGTGCACCTGCGTGATACAACATGGTGTTTAACACACTACTGTTCTGCTGAAATAAACATTTTGCTACATTTTGTAGGGGTGGGTAGGCTGACTGGAGTGATCAGGCAGCTTCATTATTATTAGGCTTGTTCAAGATGAACCGAGCCTCGCCTGGGGAGTGGACAAGATTAGGTGGCTGCAGCAGGATGCGGTGACAAAAAGCTGTGGTAAAGTAGAGCAGTTTCCCAGCAGTGTCCACCAGCCTTCAGCATGTACAGGAAGTCATTGAAACGCTCACATCCTGCTAGATCTTATGCTGATTTATCAAAACTGTTATCAGACCCTCAAGTCAGTTTATTCTAAGTCTCCAGTTGTTTTCATTATGACAGAGTAACCTATTAAATGCTTTACGGGTTCTGTAATTTATATTCATGATTCAAGCTCCATTTTACATGAATTTTCATGTAGATTAGCATCATATCAGTTTGCTGCTGCAGAGCAGACCTGTCCCCTCAAACTACATAGGCTAAAAAAATGTCTTTGACTATTAGGTTAATGTTTTCAGTGGAAAGAAATTCAAGACAACAGCTTTCATTACAGAAAAGTCAGATATAGTCAGGGCTTCACATCTGTACAGATGTTATTTTAAGAATCCTCACATCCCACTAACCACAAGTCTCTGTCATGCTAAATACTTCAAGAATTAAAACAATCCAGTATTAATATACAATAGACTCACAGTCAAAGATGTTTTCTGTTCAGAGAATAAACCCTTAAATCAGACAAACAACATCTAAATCTCTGAGTTTTAACTAAAATGAAAAGTTTATCAAAAGCATCATATTGTTGAGTCAACATCTAAACCAATCAGCTGATAGATCAGGTGAGAGCAGTTGGTGGAGAGCAACGGCAGCGCCTGGCTCTAAAAACTGCGGCCGGCTCAATCTTGTGAGAATATCATCTAATTTTGTATGAAGTCAGAGCAAGTCGGGATGAAGTCGGACACAAATCTAACCGCCATGCATTGTGCAGCTATCACCAGTGATCGAATCTGCACAGGCTTGGCTCATCTTGAATGAGCCTTCTGGTTCAAACATCAGTGGGCAGGATCAAAAAGTCTGGGGCGCGTTCAGTCTTAAATGGCATGTATACCACAGTGAGGTATAACAGTGACAAACCCTGGTTTACTCCTACACTCAGATAGTTGAGGCGGCTGAAAGAAGAGGTGTTCAGGAGTTGGGACAAGGAGAGGTTTAAAAAGTCAACGACCTGTGCCTAGCCGACGATCTGAGCGAGTTTTACTGTCGATTTGAAAGACAATGGGACAGTCCAGACACCATCCCCCGCAACCACCAGTTCCAACCCACCAGCATCACCTCCCCCACCCCAGCAGGGGCCTGCCGCCCACCCAGCACGTTTGCTCTTCTCCCTGTACACCAACAGCTGCACCTCCAGTCATCAGTCCGTCAAGCTCCTGAAGTTCGCAGACGACACCACCCTCATTGGACTCATCTCTGACAGGGATGAGTCTGCCTACAGGTGGGAGATTGACCAGCTGGTGACCTGGTGCAGGCTGAACAACTTGGAGCTCAACACTCTTAAGAGAGTGGAGATGATTGTAGACATTAGGAAGAACCCAGCCCCGCCCACCCCCATCACGCTGTATGACTCCCCAGTCGACACTGTGGAGTCAGTCTGCTTCCTGGGGACCACCATCACCCAGGACCTCAAGTGGGAGCTGAACATCAGCTCCCTTATAAAGAAAGCACATCAGAGGATGTACACCCTGCGGCAGCTGAAGAAGTTCAACCTGCCAAAGACAATGATGGTGCTCTTCTACAATGCCATCACTGAGTCCATCCTCACCTCCTCCATCACCATCTAGTATGCTGCTGCCACTGCCAAGGACAAGTTACCCCCCGTAACTAACACACAGTCGGACATCTCGTCATCATCTTGGTCATTCACCTGTCATACACTGCATACTGTTAAACTTGCACATCCGTACTTTGCACAACTGTTCTTTGCACACAACCCTATTTTTGTTTACAGTGCACATATTTTTATATTATTACTTGCATTCAGATTTTATATTTAAATGTTAATAGTATTTCCTTTTTATACTTATGCCTTTAATTACTCTATATTTTTTATATTTTTTGTTATGCATCAATACACCAAGCCAAATTCCTTATATATGAAAACCTACTTGGCAATAAATCCAATTCTGATTCTGATCAGTTTTGCTACGGTGTTGGGGTTGAACAACATGTTTCTTTGAAACTGTTTGCAACAGGCTTTGAGGTACGTCTTTTCTCATCTGGTGGGTATGTCAGAGGTGTTACCCAATCAAGAGTGCCGTGTATGTAGATAAATGCGTGGTAGAGCTTTACTTGTAACACATAATTTGACAGGGTGTTTAACACGCCACTGTTTCTGTTTAAATAGACAGATTGCTATGCTTTGTCAGAGCTGAGCGCAGCTCTGCTGTACCTCTAACCACACCCAGCTGTGATGTCAAACTAAACTAAAAACCTAATTTAGGTGTAAAAGTTTTAGTTTCAGTATACTGAAATAAAGATAAAAACTAGATTTAGACTTCAGAAATGAAAATAAAATTAGCTTTTGTCAATTTGGTTGAATTTGTCAGCACTACAACTTGTGGAGGCATCTAGGTGTATGTTTACGTAGACTGGGATGTCTGCATGACTGTGTTAAAGTTAAAGTGTTGCATTTCTATTGCAATCTATTCTGAACATCTAAACTAAATTAAATACCCCTATATTAGAATAAAAAAGCTAAAACTATCGCTGAAACTAATAAAACTAAACATTTTTGAACAATGAAAACTAAACTGAAATGAGCAAACACACCCCGGAAACTAACTGAACCGAAAACAGAAATTTAAAAACAAAATAAAAACTAATGAAAAATACAAAATTATTATAACTCTGGTACTGACACACCCCAAAGAATTTAGCAAAGAAAATTTTTTTAGGAGTTGGTGAGTTACTCTTTTCACTTAAGTTCAGTGTTAAGAGGATGTCCATCACTGCACTGATATACACAACAAAATAGTCTTAACTATTAACAGGTTCCTCTGCAATCAAACTTAACTGCATCTTTTTTAGCAGAGTTGCTTTCTTTTTTTTCTCAGTTACATGAAAAATTAACTCATTCGTTTTTGTCAAAATCAATTTAATTTAGTGCTGGAAACTATAACAAGCAGGAGGAGAAAATTTAAAAGATTACTAAATCTACAATCTACAGGTGGTTACGTTCCAAATTCGCAGCTTCGGTTCAGTCAGTACACTGTTTTGATATCAGATTATGGTGTTTATCCATACAGGAGAATAATTCAAAAGCCACTGAAATTATTTAAATGGTTGATTTTTTTTTGTGGGTGTGTGTTTTCTCTAAAACGGTCTACTTCTGTAAAATATTGAGATAACTCAATATTTCTTCAGTATTTTTTCGAAGCCAATACAGCAGGAAAATCATCACCAAACTCCACTCAAAAATGAAGCAATTAAAAAACAGGCCACAGGAACAATCCACACCTGATTAAAATAAAAAAGTTAACTCAAGACATTCTGAACTTAGTTTGAATTTCTAAACTGATTTCCAGTTAATCAGATCAATCAAAAAGTGACATTTTAGAGAGTGCAGTTTGTGGGAAAGGTAATCTTAAATCTTAAAAAAAAAACCAAAACGATGTTTTCTTTCATAAAATGTTTTACCATAGGACCCTACTGATGTAAAACTGTAGTAAAGTTGTCTCAATATGATCCACCGAGCAGCTAAATTCAAAATCCGTTGTTTTCACCGGTGTCGTGCAGCAGCAGCTGCTGCGTTACTCACCTTTCCAGAGTACTGTGACATTTTCTCGCCCACTGGATGTTCTCCAACCTGGCCCACAACCACACACACAGTGTAACAGAGAAAAAGTTGGAAACCCCAATATATATGGCAGGGGGACAAGCGAGGGGCGAGGTCCCGGCCGAGAAGACAAAAGACGAGAGTTTAAAAGTTTTGCTGGCTCAACGATTTCCCTTCATCCTGATGTGTCTGCTGATTCTGCTGTGTGTGTGTGTGTGTGTGTGTGTGTGTGTGTGTGTGTGTGTGTGTGTGTGTGTGTGTGTGTGTGTGTGTGTGTGTTGACTCAATAGAATGTGCTTGGCCTGAGCTTTGCAGGGTCAATGATACTGCACATGCCACGCTTCTATAGAGACAGAGAGACAGTGAAAGGAAGCACACAGAGCTCATACTGTCAGAGAGTTTCTATATGCAGACACGTAACATTTCACACACACTCCGTCAGTGTTACAGTGGAGACACATCTGATTTTTATTAATAAAACAGGAAAAATGGAAGTTAACAGGGATCCTGTTCAAAAATGGCAAATCTATATCAAAACATCATTGACAGCCGACATAGGTTTGCATATGGACAGTAAGGACATGTCCCTGCCAATATTATGCCAAATGATATGCCAATCCCTCGTCATACTTTTATTGATTAATATGGAACAATCCTGCATTCTGCCTGATTAGAAAAGTTTTCAGTTTGTGTCACTTCTCCTCCTCTGATGAGGAGCAGCACACGGACGCTTAAATTTTAGCTCATCCAGAGAGTGTCTCAGTCGGGGCTCTGTGTTCATCAGAAGGTCTGAAGCAGAAACATCTGCATCAGCCGAGCAATAACATCATACACAGTGAACTGTAGGGCAGGTAGATTGTTTTCTTGAAACATTATGACTTCATTTTCATTAAGTTCATTTTTGCAATATTACAACTTTCTTTCTCTAAGTATTAAAACTTTGTCAACATCTCAGAGAACACAGACATATGGGATATGTTTTGGATGTGCAGAGTTTTGAAAATGAGCAGACATCTTGTTGAAACACATGAGCTATGAAAGTCGAGGGGTTTATAAATTAATTAAAATGAACTAATTTATCATTGATGTGACAAGCATGTTTCTGGGTTGTCCTAAATTGAGGGAATTCAAATTTGGTATTAACATCCACTTTTAGATGAACTGATTAGAATGTTTTTTTGGGGTTTTTTTGTGATCAAATGTTTATTGGGATTTGAAGGACATCAGTATATTCAACAGCACATAAAAAAAATAAAATAAACACCAAAAGGCCTTTGAGAGCCTCCACTGTTCGAGCCCAGCACATTGTCACTTCCTCCATTGCCCCATGGACGCGTGCTGTGGACAGTTCCACAAGTGCAACATCTATGAAATTAAGCAACCACTGTCGTCGAGTTAGTGGGGAGGTTTCCACCTTGTTGCAACCATCTTTTTAGCTGCAGTCAGACCAGCCAGAAACACGTGCTTTGGGGATTTTGGAAGTTTCAGTTGAGAAAGATCATTTAAAATAAAAACAGATGGGGACAGGGGGATAGGAATGGACATTAACGAAGACAATTCTCCCTGCACCATTTTCCAAAAATTAGCAACACCTGGGCATTCCCAAATCATGTGGAAAAAGGTACCTACGGTGCCTGTAAAACATAGTGTACAGTTCGGATTATCTTTCAGTTTCATACTGTAAAGTTTACGAGGAGTCATATATGTTCGGTGAATGAAATTTAGATAAATCTGTTGGTGGTCAGGATTTCTGGATGACTGTTTAACTGTATCCCAGACCCCATCCTGGCTGAAGTCAGGGTCCAGATCAGGGATATCTGCCCGCCAAGATGCATTAACTGGCAGAGTAACATATGATTTTTCTAGGAAATAGCGATACAGTTTAGACACAATTTTTCTTGATACCCAGGCCTGACGCAAAAGCTTGATCAAAGAGTGCTCCTCCAGAGGACCTTGCCAAGGTACACCATATGTTTTCATGGCTGTTCTTAGCTGCAAGTAGAAATAAAAAGTGGAATGTTGTAAATTAAACCGGAATATGAGTTCTTCAAAGGAGTATAGGCCCCTGTCCCCAAAAATGTCACCAAGGGAATGAATCCCCTTGTCGTACCACTGGCGACATTGAACTTAATTGGGGATTTACTAATCAACAAACGATAATTGTAAAAGATAGATGAATAAGGGTTCAAATCAGATGAAATACCACACATTTTTTCTGCTGCCCTCCAGACTGCTAATAAGTGAGTCACAATGGGACCAAAGCAGACTTGAGATTTGCCTAGGGGAATATTGGAAAATAAGATTTCATTCAGTTTCAATGGAAGAACCATATTCACTTTCAGTGCATGCCATGAAGTCTCAATACCCTTGTCGAGCCAGCTGATCAGAGGGCGCAGAGCGAAGGCCCAGTGATATAATTTAGGGTTAGGCATTGAAAGTCCCCCGTCAGCTCTATCTCTCTGTGCTGTGGATAATCTAAGACGAGGACGCTTTCTGTTCCAGACAAAGTTAGAAATTATCTGCTGGAGCTTGTCCCAAAAACGCGGGAGAGGTGGTAAAGGCAACATCGCGCTCACAAAGTTAATCCGGGGAAGCACATTCATTTTAATAACAGATACACGGGACCTAAGAGAATTTGGCGGCACGGACCATTTATCAAGATTACGGGTTATGTTGGACAAGGTTTCTTCGTAGTTGGACTTGACAATGGTCTGTAATGATGAGATAATCTTAACGCCCAAATACTTAAAGTGGTTGACTACTGGTATATTCGCAGGTAAAGCTATATTTCTCATTTGGTCATTCAGAGGTAAGAAAGCTGACTTCGTCCAATTTATTCTGTACCCAGATATATCACTAAAACATTGGAAAATAGATAGAACATCCGGTAGAGAATGCTGAGCGTTCCATAAATGTAAGAGGATATCATCCGCATACAAAGATATGTAATGTGTGGTCCCACACATAGTGATAGGAGTGATACCTTTAGCCATTCGAATTGTCTGAGCCAGAGGCTCCAGGGAGAGTGCAAACAGGAGTGGACTCAAAGGGCATCCCTGTCTGGAGCCCCTTGCAATGTTAAATAGGGAGGAACAAGTCCTTCCTGTAAGTACCATAGCTGTTGGATTGGTATATAAAACTCTAATCATATGTATGAAATGAGGGCCCAATTCAAAAACCTCCAGAACTGACCAGAGATACTGCCACTCCAAACGGTCAAATGCTTTCAAAGCATCTAATGAGAAGACAGCTGATGTAAGTTGTAATGAGGAGGCCCCATGTATTACATGTATTAATCTCCTCACATTATCTGAAGGCTGCCTGGATCTAATGAATCCTGTTTGGTCACAATTAATAAGTTCTGTCATAAAAGGTTGGAGCCTACGTGCCAGGAGCTTAGCGTACATTTTTATATCAGCATTTAAAAGGGATAAAGGTCTATAATTAGCACATACAGAAGGGTCTTTATCTTCTTTTAGCAGCAGTGAAATGATAGCTATATTCACATCTCTGGAGAAAGAGCCTCTCTCCAAGGAGGCCTGAATCATATCAAGAAAAAAGGGCCCCAGATGCCAGAAAGTTGTGTAGAATTCTGGGGGGATCCCGTCTTGGCCAGGTGATTTACCCGTGTGCATATTGTCAGCTGCTGCCTTAAGCTCCGTTAAAGTGATAGGGGCATTTAAACTTTGGGAACCAACGTCTGTCATTTTGGGTTGTTGAATGGAACTCAAGAATTTGTTGCTTGCATCTTTATCGTGAGAAACCTCTGAGCTATACAAGTCAGTGTAGAAACTACGTAAAGAAGCATTAATTTCAGAGGGTTCTGTTAACATATGACCGTCATCTGATCTGATGGAGGTGATGTCAGAGAAATGATCATTAGCCTTCAGCCTTAGTGAGAGTAGATGACTGGGTCCATTAAAATAATATGTTTGGCGTGTTCCATGGATCAAAAACTTGGTGCGCCGTTTGAGAATAGCATTAATGTCTTTTTTCACTAGGTCATACTGTAATGTAACCTGGTCATCAAAAGTTTGTTGTAATAAGTTATCCAATGTTGAGAGTTTGCGCTCCAGCTGAGACAGTCTGGAAGAGTGGGCTTTCCTTAGATTAGATGCATACAGTGTAGCATTATTTCTAATAAAACCTTTTACAGCGTCCCAGAGTATTCTTGGATCACAAACTGACCCCTTGTTTATATTGATGAATTCAATAAGTTGAGCCATAAACTGAGTTCTAAATGACTCGTCATGAAGTAAAGGTAGTATTAAAACGCCATTTAGGAGCCCGCAATGGGGTGGAGCGAATCAAAGCAAGAACAACCACTGCCTTGTGATCCAAAAGAGTAACTGGCAGATGAGTGACCTCCATGATTTTCTGAAACAAACCTCTAGAGGCAAACACAAAATCAATACGCGAAAAGGACTTGTGCCTTGCTGAAAAGTGGGTAAAATCTCTGGAGGTAGGGTTTATCATACGCCATAAATCCACCACACCGATGTTATTTGACCAAGAGCACAAGGCTTCAAAACCCTGTTTTTGTTCTTTGTTTCCAGATTGACCGGATCTATCAAGAGAGTGGTCCATTACAGCATTAAAGTCAGCACCTATGATGAACTTTAAGTCAGGGAGGTCTAGCAGAATTTTAGTTATCTGTTCATAGAAATGTGAATCAAAGGTATTAGGAGCAAAAATGATAAGTGCAACATCTGTATTTTCTATACGAATTTTGGTGATAGCTATTCTGCCTTTATCGTCAGACCATGTATCCAGCAATTTAAAGTGCAAATTACGACGGCAGATAATTGCAACGCCTTTGGTTTTATTAGTGGCAGAAGAATGAGCAAGTATCCGGAAAAATTTAGTAGATAAGCGATTCACATCACATCTAACAATATGAGTTTCTTGTAGCATAGCAATATGGGCTCCTTGTTTACAAAGGAAGTCCAACATAGCAACTCTTTTAACTGGATTATTTAATCCCCTTGCATTGAGGCTCAGGATTTTCAACTGGAGACCATCACCCATTGCAATATAAAAACTGAGGCAAAAGGAGGGCAGAGTAATCAAAGGCTATGGATATAAATCTCGGACAGGGGAAGCGGAGGGGGAGAGAAGAACCTCTGGACCTGCAACAACTGAAGAACCTCTGAACAATACAAATAGAAACGCAAAACAAAGAGAAGACAAGAATACCTGTCTGTAACCCCTATGTAGAAGAAGATAAGCTAGCCTTAACTAAAACTTCAGAAACACAAGGAGGTGGCAAAATCACTTCTTAATCTAGCTTGAAAAAGACTCCCCCGCTCAGATGACTGCATAGTTGAAAAAAGAAGGAAAAAACAAAAACCTGGTAAACTAGTAAAGCATGACCCCATCACTCCGCACCACCATACTGAGAATTAAGGGGTGTAATCAGAAATATCAAACACAGATGATAAAGAAGGAGCAAGGGAGGGGGGGCTAAATCACGCAGGACTAGTGTGCCATTTAATAATTAAAATGCAACAAAATAAATCAATTAGTACTTAACTGGAGTGAAGACTGAAGTCATGGAAAATAGAAACCAGAATCAATAAAAAACAATAATAAAGATAACAGTTAGTGAACACAAACACTTAGAAATTATATGCAAATGTAAAAATAATTAACTAAACAAATGTGATGTGCAGGGAGCAGGGCACTGAAGTTAAATGTCTGACACACCAGCTGCCCGCAGAACAATGATAGGCACATAACGGGACAAATCACATGTTACCATCCAAAAAAATCTTTGCAACCTCTGGGTCTTTGAATGAGATGGACTGGATCACTAGCTCCAGCACCCTGGGAATGAATCCTTCAAAGAAACGAACCGGATCACTTTCTTCGGTCGACTCCTTGAGGTTTAAGATTCTAATATTGTCTCACCTGGAGCGACCCTCTAAATCTGTAACTTTAGCCGCCAGCTCGGCATTTACTTTCTCCATCGCTGTTAGTTTACGCTTCAGCGGAGTAACATCCTCTTCCAAGGCAGAGACACGGGCCTCGTATTCGGTCTGACGTGCAATGAGTCTGTAGTCACCGCAACCTCGCGAATGCGCTTCACCATGTTGTCAACTTTTTCCTTCAGTCTGGATTCGAAGCTGGTGAAGACTTGCTGGAGCATTGGTTGCGTCCACTTGCCTTCTTCGGCAACGACAGAGGAAATGTGTTTAGGCAGCGCCTCAGATGAAAGTTCAGGTGACAAGCTTTTAGCGTTAGCAGCATGCTCGGTGTTAGCGTTAGCCTCACTGGAGTCAACAGGATCTTCTGCCGTATCCCGGGGCTGGTCAAGTTTGTGCTGTTTTGAAGGCTTCGGCATTGCGAAGTGAAGTTAAGAGGACAATTTGACAGGTTTTTATGCTGGTTCAGCTGGAGAAAGGTAAACAGTAGTGAACGGGGGAGAGACAATGCCACGCTGCTTCTCGCTACCACGCCATACTGGAAGCCCTTCTATAATGTTGCGGTCAAAAGTCAGTGTGTCCTTGCATCTATCACATTTTGTGAACCGGATATCTCAAGAAGGTCTTGAGGGACCGTACTCACATCTGGCACAAACGTCAATTGGGCCCATTCCCAAACCGGCCCCTATCCCCTCGCTCTATTCACTCCCCCTCCGTTTGCACGTTCATGCGGAGCTGCGCCATATTAAGGGCTGTCCCAAACCAATTATCGCTGAGTGCGAGTGGACTGCTCAGCCCTTAAATAGCAAGTGTGCATTAGTGCAGGCTTCTGAGGCCGTTACTTTTTTATTATTATTTTTTTGTTGTATTCTATTATTATTATTGTTATATTCTCCAATGACACTGCCCTGCTGTCTCTTCTTCAGGATCCACAGTTGGATCATGCCTCGGTTTTAAATGATTTTATCAAATGGTGCGATGACAACTTCTTGGATCTTAATGAAAAAAAATATATATATTTTTTTCATTTATTATATTTATTCGAAGGCAAGGCAAGGCAAGGCAAGTTTATTTGTAGAGCACAATTCGTACACAAAGTAATTCAAAGTGCTTTACAGAAGAAGAAAATGCATTAAAATCACAATACAAAATAAAAACATAAATAATCATTATAAAATGAACTTTAAAAGAGAAGAGTGCAGATAAGATCCTTTCAGTCATATGCACAGTGAAATAGAGCTGTTTTGAGCCTAGATTTGAACATTGTCAGAGTAGAGGCCTGTCTCACATCTTCAGAAAGACTGTTCCAGATTTTAGCTGCATAAAACTGGAACCCTGATTCCCCATGTTTAGTCCTGACTCTGGGCACCAGCAGGAGGCCGGTCCCTGAGGTCCTCAGAGTCCGAACAGGTTAAAAACAAACAAACAAAATAAAAAAATAAAAATTAGGCAAAAAAACCCACACAAAAAGCAAGTTGATGTCTCTATAACAACATAAATAGCCATTCCATGTTCGAAAGGGTATAGGATGAAGTTAATAAAACTTATCTAGTCCTACCCCTTTTTGCTATGTTTTTATAGTTTATCAATCATAGCATGTAGAAAACATAAGAAAATAAATTAGCCAAAAAAGGTGCGTTGTTCATTGGTTATAAATTCATGTGTCCATATCTATCTTGTATCCATTCAGAATGTTGTTTGTAAAAATTTGTTTGAAAATTTGTTTGAACTTTCTTTTCTTTTCTTTTCTTCTGATTTTTTGAGTTAGTGCGTACCTCCTGCTTTTTGAACATATGCCCCTGAGATTGTGGCACTTCCCCATGTGCCATTTATCGTTACCTCTGTCACTGAGGATGATTGTAGAGATGACTGTGCAGTATGAATGAATCTATGTGATCGGTGGACTGGAGAAACTGAATTGCCCTTCGGGGATAAATAAAGCTATCTGTATCTGTATCTGTATCTGTAATTATTAATTGATTGATTAATTGAAACAACATTTGGATGCCATGTGGTAACTGATGCTGTTTTGCTTTGTGCATGATTTGAATGATTTTGAGGTCGACCAAGTCCTTGAAACAAAGGAGTTGATCATTGATTTTATAAATAATAGTTCAAAGCCAAAAAAACAGCCTGATACATGTGAACCAGTCCAAATTGTGGAAACCTATAAATACTTAGGAACCACATTTGACTCTCTTCTCAAGTTCGACAAGAACACAGAGTCACTTGTCAAATGGGGCCAACAAAGAATCCACCTCATGCGGAAGCTCAAGTCTTTTAGTGTTTCGAAAACCATTTTATGTTCCCTTTATCAATTTTTTATTGAGAGTCTTCTAACATTCTCTTATATCTGTTGGTTTAATGGTCTGTCTGTGAAGGACAAGAACAGTCTGAATCAGATAATTAGCGTCTGCTCCAAGATTGTTGGAGTTCAGCTAACAGACCTGAGTGTGCTCTGGGAGAAACGTGTGGTCCAGAAAGCAAAATGCATTATGAAGCAGGGAGACCATGTCATGTCCAGTGGATTTAATTTAATTCCCTCAGGGCGACGCTACTTTGCACCCCTGAAGAAGACAAATGGCTACTCAAATTCTTTTATCCTGTCAGTTATCAGGCTGATGAATGCCAATTTTAATGAGTAGGTTTGTGCTTGATTGCTTTACTTATTTATTTATTCTCTATCCCATTTATTTATTCTATTTTATTGATCGAATACTTATTTACGCATATTTGCACATGTACAAGGTATCACTGCTGGGAAACCATTTGTTCACATGATCCATTGACAGTTGAAAGTTGGATGTCTAATGAATGATTGTTATATTTGTTTGTGCTTTTATTTATTGAACTGGGAGCTGTAAACTGAATTGCCCACATGGGATAAAGTTTTCTGAATTGAACTGAACTGGTGAGCCCAGCGGGTCACAATGGAGGAAACAACATACAAATGTAAGAGTTCCGTCTTTCTACTTTGTAAAATATTTTAGATCAAACACACATTTGTTCAAAAGATGAAAACCTACATGACCATATGCTTAAATAACCTATTTAAAACTGTATACAAATTTCCTTATCCCATTCTCATGATTTAAAAAAAAAATATATATATATATAATTATGTGTTCACAGGGACAGAAGAAACAACAAAGAAGTTAGTCGATCTATGAATTAAAAATGAGAGTCTGCAGGGATGGGAGTAAGATTGCCCATCTGTGAATGTGTAAACTGTGTCTAATAAATATTAACAAGTTAATTATTTTGATTACACTGCACTGTAACTCTATCTGACTTATTCAAGTTTATTTTTAATTTAACTCATTTTAATTCATACAGCCTGTTGCTCTATTTTGCTTTCACAAAGCGTCTGTCAGTATCCATGGTTACATCTGCTTCCTTCTTCTGGTAGAGTGGCGAGGGCATCCCATGGTTTGGCTCATCTTTCATAGTCTTCCCCTTAATCAGGAGTGCCCTCCGCAGCTGCCAGTGTAACTTGATTTGGAGTGACACTCGGTAGTGAAGTGGTAGTGGGTAGGGTTAGGGTTAGGGTTAGGGTGGTTTGGGATTGGGCCTTGGACTCACAAATGAACTGATTATTATTTGGTGGTCAAAGGTCACTATGACCTCACAAAACATGTTTTTGGCCAAAACTTCATATGCTAATTCGAACAAAACTTCACACACTTCACTGACATGGATGGAAACTGTCAGAGAAACGTGCTGGTTTCATAGAGGCATACCACTGTGAGATGGTAATTCTGGTTATAATTTGAATTGTCACCTGCTGTCTGAATTTTCTGTTCTTTTACATAAATCAAGTCATTTCCACCATAAATTGATGCAGAAAACTTTACCAGAATGCAGGAAATTAAGTTTTGTAGGGGAGGACTTTTTTAAAAAAAAATGCAAACAAGTCATTATTTACTTAAACATTCACTTTTTGCATAAAGTTGGATGTTTTCTTATATTACCACTAGTCTGAAAGAAAAACTGATGGAAGCAAAATAGCCCAAAATCATGAATTTGACCTGTGCATGACTGAAGAGTAAAACATCAGCTGTGATTACTGGACTTAAAGCTGCAGTAGATAGAAAGCCTGAAAATGGTTGATTTTTGAGTCTCATCTGAGTTAGGTTTCGTTTGTCTCCACCCTGAGCCCCTCCTACCAGACAAGCATGCGAGTATTTTATCCTACTTGGTTCTATTTCTCCCTCTCTGGGAGCCTCGGCTCTCCCTCACCACGCAGCAGCCCTCCCCACCCCTCCCACGTGGCCCCGCACATACACCCCCGAGGCTCGGCTCTCCCTCTCCACGGAGAGACCTCGGCTCCGCTCCCACGGTCGACCCTCGCGCCCTACGGCTGGGCCCGGCCCCACCTCACCCTTTCCCTCCCTCCGGGGCTCCGGGAAACCGAGTTCTGTCTTCCTTTTTTTTGGGTTGTTTAGCCTCTTGCTCTCCCCTTCTGCCAGCGGCATGGGAACGCGCATACGCAGTAGAACAGCCAATAGGAACGCAGTGGTCTGAGCTGACCTTTGATTGGTTGATGCACATCGGCACGATACTGATTCTTTAGAGGCTGAACACAGAGCCATGGTGAGGTGCAGAAACCTATTGTTTGTCTCAGACCACTGGATTTACATTATGCTTAGAGGATATTATAAAATTTTTATGCAATTATACCAAAACAATGTTGCCTACTGGAGCTTTAAGCAGAGCTTCTGCTCTGTATAAAGACAACATGGTTACTAAATGTAATGATGGCTCTATAAAATAAGAGCCAGTGACCTGCAGGCTTCAGTCAGACTGATCTGTGACATAGTTGAACTGATCAGCTGTTTAATGTTGAAATGAGAAAAATCACTTTGAGATCAGATTTGATGGTACAACGGTTTGATGAATGAGGAACACTGTCTCTGTACATCTGCTGATGCGTTCAACTGTAATCCATCTTTATTTCCTGGAGACATCAACACAACAATGGTCATCTTCACATCAACTCAAACACATGGTCACAACAAGCTTCTGGCTGATCTGACTGACTGACTGTTCTCTCTCAGTCTGTCTTTCAGTCACCATTCTACTCTCAAAGCTTCACTGAGGAAAGCCGCCACTAAGAGGCTTGCTGGTTTACATGAAATACTGGCTCTTTGCTTTGATACTAACTGTGATTAGTTCAATACTGCTGAAGCCAGCATTGACTGACTCTAACCCTCTGCTTACATTAGAGAGTCTCCAGTCTACAGTGTGGACTCTCCACAAGATCAGACAGCAGCTTCATGTCTGAATCCTGCAGCCTGTTGTGACTCAGGTCCAGTTTTGGCAGATGAGAGGGGTTGGACCTCAGAGCTGAGACTAGACAAACACAGCTGACCTTTGACAAACTGCAGTAACTCAATTTAAATTGATTGATTGATTGATTGATTCTTTTCATGACCACACAGCCAGGCTGGTGGAATTTGTTTCCAGTAGAGCTCATTGGTACAGGTACCAACAAAAAGGACATTAAACATAAACATAGATATACATACAGCAGTGTTTCCGCTACATTCATTCAGCAGCAGCGTGACGAGGAGAAACGAGCCATTCACATTTATCTCTCTGTGGCAGGTAACGGCCCACAAACCTCACCGCACTTTAAGGACTCTTCTTTACTTACGAAGGGACTATTCTTTACTTGTCAGGGGAGGAGGGTGGCTGGTTGATTTTTATTTCATTTATTTATTTTATTTTAAACCCCCCATTGTTAATCACATATTGATGCTGTTTTTGAAGTACGAATACGTCAATAGGTAATTTATTCCATTGAAATATCAGTAATGTATTAGAAAAGTGATTTATCTTTTTATAAATGCCAAAAGGCACATCTGCCTAATTTTTGCTGTGTTATCCTGATACTGCTCAGAAGGAGTAGTATCAGGATAGTATCAGAAACTAAAAAACGGCATTCAGTATTCGACCGGGGGGTTGGTTGATGTCTGTCACCCCACGGTGCTGAAACAAATCCTAGAGGAAACACTGGACAGACAAATGCATATTCATAATACAAAAGGGCCATGCTTAATCCCCGGCGTTCAGAGTTTAGAATGTTTATTGCAATAGGAATGAAACGGTTTATGAAGCAGGTTGTTTTGGAGGCAGTTGTCCTGTAGCGCCTCCCAGAGGGCAGTAGCTGGAAGGCATAGTGTGCAGGGGGAGTGGGATCAGAGATAATTTTGTGGGCTCTGCGCAGTGTCCGTTTGTGGTAGAGTGATTCAAGGGATGGTAGGGGTGAGCCAGTAATTTTGGATGCTCTGTTAATGATGCACTGTAATTTCTTTCGGGAGAGTGTGTCAAAACTACCGAACCAGACTGTTATGGATGAGGTGAGAATGCTTTCGACGATGGCTGTGTAGAAGCAGAGCAGGAGATGAAACTTTACTCTGCACTTCTTGAGCTGTTGGAGATGGAAAAGTCTTTGCTGGGCTTTTTTATAGATGTGATCTGTGTTTATTTTCCATTTGAGGTTGTTGCTGATGTGGGTTCCGAGGAGTTTGAATGTGTCATTGATGGAGATGGATTCTCCTTTAATGAAGACAGGAGATTTGGGGGATGGCTGGCGCCTTAGGTCGACGATGAGTTGCTTTGTTTTTGATGTGTTGAGTAGGAGATCATTGTCTGTGCACCAGGTCACTGCTTGGTTGATCTGTGCACGGTATTCTGTTTCTTGGTTGTTGGTGATGTGTTCTATGATGGTTGAGTTGTCTGCGTACTTGTACAGGTTGACGGAGCTTTGGTGAGATGTGAGCTGGTTTGTGTAAAGGGAGAATAGCCAGGGTGAGTGAACACAGCCCTGGGGTGTGCCTGTACTAAAGAACAGAGGGGAGTATGTGTTATTGTTGATCTTTACCTTCTGTTGCCTGTTCCAGAGAAAGCTGTGAATCCAGTGACAGATGCATGGGTCAGTGTTAATGTCCAATAAATTATTTAACAGTTTGACCGGGTTTATTGTGTTAAATGCAGAACTGAAATCCATGAACAGGATGCGGGCATATATGTTTGCAGATTCCAGGTGATTCAGTATGTGATGAATTGCTATGTTGACGGTGTCCTCAACTGACCTGTTGGGTCTGTATGCAGAGGGGGGTGGTGACAGTTTTCAGGTGCTTGAGTATGATGTGCTCAAATAATTTCATGACGGATGATGTCAAGGCGATGGGTCTGTAGTCATTGAGGCAGGAGATGTTCTTGGTCTTGGGAACTGGGATGATAATGGACTCTTTGAAGCACTTGGGTACTGAGCTTTGACAGAGGGAGGTGCTGAAGGTGTTGGTGAAAACACCGGCCAGTTCCGCAGTGCAGTGGTGGAGAACGGACGGGCTGATGTTATCGGGGCCGGCTGCTTTATTCCTCTTAACTCCCCTGAAGGTGCTCCTCACCTGCTCCTCGAAGATGGTGAAAGGTGGGGGAGGGAGGGGGGAGGGGAGAGATGGTGATGGAGCCGGTGCCTGCTCAAACCTCCCATAGAAAATATTGAGTGGTCAGAATGAAGAATAAATTATGTTAATTTAAAAGACAGTGTTTCTGCTTGAAATCATTCAGTGTGTCAGTGTTCAGAGCTGAAGAAGGTTCAGAATGAAGAAGTTTAGAAAATGGAAACCCAAACAGCTGAACTCAAAAGGATGCAGGATAAAAACTGTAAAGTACAAAAAGTGAAAAAGAGCTCTCATAATGATCACATCCCAGCTAGATTTTTTTTTGTTCTAAGACATTATTGGAATGTTACCAGGCAATGTTCTGGTAATGTTTTTAGTGGGAAGTTTTTATTTAGTTCCTGGAACGTTCCTTTTAATGGTAGGAGAATGTTTTATGTACATGTTATAAAAACATACTGCCATGACCTTCTTAAAACATTAAGCATTAACATTTTTTTAACATGATGATCTGTCATTTTAAGAATGTTTGCAAAAAACTGTTTTAAAATGTTTGTTGATAACGTAGTTATAAT
Organism: Epinephelus awoara; assembly: GCA_035609425.1. Taxonomy (NCBI): domain Eukaryota; kingdom Metazoa; phylum Chordata; class Actinopteri; order Perciformes; family Serranidae; genus Epinephelus; species Epinephelus awoara. The sequence continues at coordinate 33,005,758 of CM069314.1, read as the reverse complement.
GTCATCCAGCAAGAATGTTTGTTTGTTCAAAAAACGTTCTGAGAATATTAACAAGTAATGTTCTGGTAATGTTTTTAGTGGGAAGTTTTTATTTGGTTCCCAGAATGTTCATTTTAATGGTAGGAGAATGTTCTATATGTTATAAAAGCATGCTGCCACAACCTTCTTAAAACATTAAACAGTAACATTTTTTAACATAGTACTCTAACATTTTAGGAGTGTTTGCAAAAAAACTTTTAAAAAATGTTTGTTGATAACGTTATTGTAATGTTATCCAGCAAAAATATTTGTTTGTTCAAAAAAACGTTCTGAGAATATTAACATGTAATGTTCTGGTAATGTTTCTTGTGGGAAGTTTTCATTTGGTTCCCAGAACGTTCTTTTTAATGGTAGGAGAATGTTCTATATAAATGTTGAAAAAAATACATCAAATATATTATACATCACAACATTCCTAAAGCATTAGCAATAACATTTTTTAACATGATGCTGTAACATTTTAGGAGTGTTTGCAAAAAAACTTGAAAAATAAAGATACAAAAACAATACAAACATGTTTGATCATAAATTTCAATAAACTAAACAGCTAAAACTGGCACATTTACTGAAATGTTATTAATGTGCACTGTCCCTATACAAATAGTCGAAATAAACTAAAATAAGAAAGAAAACACTGTTTGGACATAACACTAACATTCTTTAAAACATTTCTATTGCCACTTTGAGTGGGCAAACATTAAAAAACAACCCACCTGGAAAGTTTGTTGGTCACATTTTATTTTACTTTCAACACACATAAAACAGTTGTAAAATTTTGTGACAACTTCAATTTCAAGGACAAACTTTCAATATGTCTTTTTTTTTTTTTTTTAAATTTCAACATACATGCTGTGTCAGCTGCTGACTGATAACATTGCCTCACAAATGCTTTAACTTACTAAAAGTGATCTTTACACTTGAAAATAAAAGTTCTTTTGCCCTCATTTCTGTTTTTTAAACATTCCACCAGCCAACTAAAAATGGCCCTGTCACCAGTTGAGAAACACAAATTGAACTTTAATTGACAAGAAAACCTATTACTTTTCAGAGCCTGGAGACTGGAGACTGGTGTGGTGGTGTGCTCCTCAGGTGCTGCCTCATCTTCCTGACCAAGAGTTGTACTGCCCTGAGTCATGGAAGTTTCTTGATCCGTCTACATGACAAAAATATGAATGAAAATCAGAATAATGTCTGACTCATGAGGACATTTTTCAAGCCTAGACCAGCATAAGTGACTTTCTAATATAAAAGGATATCACCTCTACAAAAACATGCAATATCTGCTCACAGTTTGTATCAATTTGTGCTTTTTGTATAAATGCTTGACACTAACCTTAGTTCCTCGAAGGGGAGCATATCTGGGGGTATCTGCAATTGATGCTTCAATCGTTTTCTGAAGGACCTTTGGGTGGTTCCTTCGGCAGGCCTCTGAAGATAAAGAAAGACAGAAGAAGCAGAAAAGGGAAAATCTGCTGCTGAAAATTTGTGGGCGAGCTTATTTAAAAAAGCTGATAGCTGAAGAATTTTAAGATGTGCTATAAGTCACTGAAGCATACTTTAACTTCTTGATGTCTTCACAAGTCCACTTTGCATGCGGGGCATTGCTGCAAAGCTGTTTTCCTTATTCACTTCTGACAATGGTATGGGGATGGTTTGGTGCACACTTTTAAAAAAAGTATAAGCGGATAACTGATAATATAATTTCCCTGCTGCCATAAGCTGGGTCTGTAATTCTGCTGGTCACATCTAACCAATAGCACAGCCATTGATCAAAAATGTTGGCCTGTCTTTAAATCTGTTTCCAATGTTTTTGTGCGCACTAAATTAAATTTGATTATGGAGCCTATCCCAGCTGACATCAGGTGAGAGGCAGGGTACACCCTGGACAGGTCACCAGACAATTGCAGGGCTGACACACAGAGACAAACAACCATTCATGCTCACATTCACACCTAAGGACAATTAACCTAGTCCCCAAACTGCATGTCTTTGGACTGTGGGAGGAAGCCGGAGTGCCCGGAGAGAACCCACGCTGACACGGGGAGAACATGCAAACTCCACACAGAAGGGCTCCCACACCCGGGATCGAACCAGCAACCCTCTTGCTGTGAGGCGACAGTGCTATTACTATCCTAAAACATTCTCCAGGTCCTCTGAAACTCTGCAGGACTTATTTCCACCCTGCCCAGCAACGGTACCATGGCGAACGGTCCCTAATTGTGGGGAGAACGGTCCGTCTCCACCACACTTTGACTTATTTCCACGCTGCTGACAGTGGGACTTATATTCATTTTGCGGTTTTGGAAAACCACCCATAACCGTGTCACACGGGGAAGAGGGAAGGTGGCTGGAGTTCCTCCAACATTTGCGGTTAGATTATCATATTTTTTATTGACAAAAATATAGGCTGTTTCGGCTGATTTTTTTATGCGCTTATGTGCCCCTAAATATTTTTTACAGTTCGGACACACCTATTTTTAGTCGCAAATGCAAGCGAAACGCTCACACTGTTGAGCGCTGTTAGGTTAGGGTTAGTGTTTACAGTTACACAATTACAAAGGTAAACAGTAAAAAGGTCTCAAAAGATTGCAGTCAAATAAAAAAAGAAACATAAAAAAAACACTTAGGCTACTGATTACGACTGGACATATCGGAAGGTCCTGAAAGTTCTTTTTCCCCTTGCGACTCTTCATACTGTAGTTGGCCCAAAGGGCATTGGTAGCCTACCAATTTTTCTCATTATCCATCAAATTGTTTTACCTCCCAGGAGAGAAAGATAATCGATCTGAAAATAACAACAATGTAGAAAATTAGCATCCTATAGGAATAAGGCTCATATTATCCAATCATTTTCTGTTCTCTCTGTCTTGACTAAAAAGAAAACAGCTTGTAAACCATAAAACAGAGCGCTCCCATTATGATCAATGCTGTTGTCTGAACAGGGTGCAAGTGTAGCAAGCAACACACCTCTCTCCAAAGCATCAACAGATGCTAATCTCTGGATTCTGGAGATGCAATTGTCATCGCAATTGCTTAATAACTGAGTGCTTCAGACAGATGCCCTTTACAATTCATAACAAATCCTATTTTTGTCACGCTACATGATGGAACTGCATTGAGAAAGGGGAGAATAAAAATAAAACAGCTGTCGCAGGTAAAGCAACTCTAGTCGCAGGATGTGTGTCACTGCTCGCCTGCCTTTCTCTCTGCCGCGGTCCGTCACTCCACTGTCTCCGCTCTGATACTCACTCTCCCTCGGTCGGCCTGTAGCTACTACAATGCACGTTTAACATAGCCAGGCATTATTTAGGTGAGCTGGCTTCACAGAGCCTAACAGCGCCCATCCAGGATAACCAGTAATACAAAGCTGGTTATCAACTCGCTCTGTCATCTCTGTGCTTTCCAGCAATGAGCGTGTTCATGTGAAAGAGGCGGAGTTGTTAATTAGGAGCGACATCATCATCATGAACTCATCCTCATATGAGATAAAACGGAAGCCTATCTGTAAAAAAACTTCTGTTTCAGTGACAGCGAAACGGTCATTTTCAACTAGCCTAAATAACAAGAGCCTGTAATCATAGGCTACAGCAGAATAAAATAACACAGATAAAACATAAAAAATCCATGTCAATAATTTTGCGAACAACAGCTAATCTGATGTAACAGATGTAGAGACTAGAAATAATTTACAAATATTTAAAGTGGGCTAAGGCACATTTAAAAATTATTATGACTTCAGTACAGAGTATTTTTCGCTATTTAGTTTGATGAGAGGATGAAATCATTCTTAATATCACATACTGTAATAGAACTTTAAAATAATCCCAAACTGTTTCTGCTACCGAACCAAAGAGTGTAAAAGTAGTTAATGACTGATGAGGTCTATCTGATCGAAATGTTACATCTATAATCACGGGAGCTAATTAACAATGTGGGTTATTTCTGTAGTTTTTATTTCCAGTTGTCAGATGTCTCAAGTTATTCTGAGCTGCAGAGTGTAAAATCATCCACACTGTCAGCTGTCACTCTGAGGATAAAATAAAGTTTACACCATTAAAAATGCAGCTAAAATCATCATTAGGCTATGTGTTTAGTGTGGTTATAAACCATCTCTCTGTTTGTTAGAAACTGTTTTAAAACCAGAGTGGAAATAGAAAACTTGGAACAACAAAATATTAATACTGACCTATTAACATATAGCCTATATTGCTTTTGTTTTTGTTTTTAACACTGTCACTTTGTTAAGCAAACTGGGGACTTTTGCTCATGACATTCTCTGGCCTTTTTAGCTCGGTTAAAGCATATTTTAGATATTTAGCTTACTGTGGCCAAAATTGTTTACAGAAACACAAAGTTCTTCATATATCTAGCCTCCCAAATTTGCTCTGGAAGTGCACCAGATTGATGTATTTTAACTTTAAAATAGTCAAACATTTCATCTGGGGGAGCATGCCCCCGGACCCCCCTAGAAGTTCAGAGGCTCTCTTTTTTCATCATACCTGTGTTTGCATCACTGTGTATAATGACAAATAAATTACATTGGCACATTGATTTTCACTTACCACTTTCTGTCTGTGAGCTGTGTCCTTCAGCTTCTCAGACAGCATTTCAAGTTCTCCTGTAGTATTCACTGGCCTAGTGAGTTCTTCAATCTCAGGGCATTCAGACTTTAAGTCTTTGGTTAAGATGGTCTGAATTGTCTCCAAACATTCTTCAATCTTGTCTAGCCTCATAAAGATGGCCCTCATGAATGCTGGTGTGCTGGAGTCATCTAAAATATAGGGGAGTGTGTTACTTTGAAATTAAATGGAGAATTTGATAGCAATGATCAAGGAGCCAACTTACTTTGAATGCATGGAGTTGGATCTGGAGTGCTGGTGATGGAGGGACCTAAATTTGTTCAAAAGAAACAAGTTTGTTGAGAACAATTGGTTAATCAATTCTGTCACCATATGCAAGTTGGTGATTAAGAATACCTTGGCCACTGCTCGACAACGTAGCCCTGGTTTGGGTTGCATTCATATTTGTGGTTCTTGTGGGCAAAGCTGATAAAAAAAGAGGAAAAACATCTTACACGTATAATCATCATTATAAGGATTTTGAGCTACAAATGGGTGGCATCCATTTCCTTATCACACTATGACCCATATGCAGAAGTACCATTTGTGTTGAAATATTTTGAATGGTGAAATTAAGTCGTCAAAAAGCAGTTAAGCTTTCAGTGCACTTACAGTCATTATGGGGAACTCTTTCGATTTAGTTGTTCAATACAAGTGCCCTTTGTGATCCAAGTACACACCAGAAGATTCTTTATAGGCAATCAAATCATTATCACTATACGGTACTGTAACCTGTTAACATGGGCACCCAAATGAAAAGCAAGATGTTCTGCAATCAACACCCAGTGCTCATATAGCAACTGTGGCCCAGGTATAATGTATTGAAATTGAGACATACTTTGGGTATTGTCATTGTCTGTGTCTGTAAACAAATCCATTGATGGGTTGACTAAAGGACACAAGATCACAGCAAGATAAAAAGTCAATGCAGTTCACAATTACTCAAAGCCTCTGGAAACCCAAATACACCATAGCCTTCGAACTATGTAATTTAGGGTCTTATGTACATAATATTAAACATGTAAAAAAAATTAGAAATCAGTTTCCATCCAAATAAAAGATATTTTTCTTCCAAGTTTTAGTGCATTTTTGAAATTGGTTTTGAATTGGGCGGGTTTATCTTTGAATTTTATTACGTGATAAATTCCAAACCAGTCATAAATCATAATCCACAACAGTAGTCCTGCCCCTAGTGCAATAAACCGTTTTGCTCGGGCTGAATCTGCCTCTGAGTCTGAGCCAACTCGTGTCTACACATAGCTTTTTACTATTAACTACCCAACTAACTCTATCTATCTATCTATCTACAATGGGAGCCACTCAAAAGTTCCCGTTTCCATGACTGAACCTCGGCAGGTCCGTGGGAGATCCGTGACTGCTCCGTGCAAGCCTGCCACCTGCTCCGTGGAGTTAATTTAATCCCCCGCAATGACGTAGGAAATGCAGCCCTGATTTGTAACGCCCCTAGAGACCTGTGTGAAAACCAGTTGCACTGCTTCATTTGTCCACGGGGAGGAGCAGTGATTATCACCAAAATACTGTAATATCTGCTGATTTGGGAAAGACGGCTTATCAGCTGGTCCACTATTTAGCCTAGTAGCATTTTATGACTAGGTTGAATTACAGCTACTGTTTGCAACCCGTATTTTTTAAAATAATATTACCATGTGAAAAGCCAATAGGACGCTCTCTTTTTTTCTTTCAAAACCTACTTGTCCCTGTGTTTCCCGTTAATTAGGCTACCCCAGTGTAATTAAACTCCATCTCATTTACCGTGCTTTGTGAGAAGTTTTTGCCGTGTTATCATGATTCAAACTGAGGTATTTGGAGAAGATCCAAGAAATAAATAACATCGATCCGTGCGAGCTACCTGCAGCTGGAGCAGGGACCTAGACGCGTTGCCACCCTGCACATAGCTACATGCAGTTGGTTTACTACTTAGTTTTCGGCATTAGCTCGTATACTATGCAGGAATTTAAAGCCTGAAATCACTGGACAGTCCCACTAAGACATGGCATAATGGTTATGTGTGTTCTGTGAGTAAAAGGTAGCCGTGGACCACACACACACACACACACACACACACACACACACACACACACACACACACACACACACACACAAGGTGAAAACAATACCAGGCGTCGCGGTGTGTCACGGCTAGTAAAAATGTTATTTAATAAGTTCAACAGCAATTTGTCTTTGTAGAAAGACTGTCCCTGGTACTCTGGATAATCCACAGACCTCACTGTCAAATTTTTTTGTCATAGGGACTTCAGCTGAAAGCACTTCCAAGGAAAACTAATAACACTGGGTCACTGTTTCTGAAAAGATGTGCTGCTTTTGAATCTGTTAAATGTTTCCAATGTTGTGAGCATCGCAAATGAAATGCAGGTATCAATATCAGATATCTCAAAATAAATCTAAAATGATCCGCATGGCGAGATAGCCGTGTGTCAGCCAGGACGCGCATCTCTACTGTGTCGCCTCCTGCTCAGATGCAGGCAGCATATATTTCCCTCTCTGCACAGAGGTGCATTTATTTATAGTAACCACGTTTTATAGTGAGCAGCATATACATGTCCTCTACAAATCCCAACCAAGTTTGGATGAACGAGTCACATGCAATCTGACAGGAAACAAAGGCTGCTCATCGGTCCCGTGCGCCGCTGTATGCAGAACGCAGGGATTACATGAGAGGAGCAAAAGGATCCACGGTATAATTAACTACAAAACATGAAAATAACTTCATATTACTGGTGTGTAACACTCATTAATGCTTAAGCTGAGTCTAAATGAGAATGTCCATTTGAAATAATCTTCTCATGTTTAATATCCAAAAATGAATTAAATTTGTTCAAGGCGTCAAACTGATCTTTGTGCATGATGATCTCAAATACACTTGATTGACTTATATTTTCGTTAAGCTATCCTCATCTTTCATTATCTTTGGTGGTTTATGTAAACTGCTTTTACCTCCATTTGCAATCCTTTTCTTAATACTGAATGAGATTGGAATGAGAATGAGACAGATGCCTGTAGCCTTCAGAATGGTTTTGCGTTTACATTCCTCACCTGTATTGAAGTGGTAATGATTCAGTTAGAGGTGAGAAACACTGCCGCCCGCCCTCCGTCCGCACAATTCTGAAATTCGCTGTACTACAAAAGCTTGAAATGAACGTTCAACTCATTGTTTTTTATTGAAAATATGTCACTGTCTTCATTTATTATGTATAATTTCTCTAGTAGCAAACACATTTAAAGGAGACTCTTGTCAAGTCTACATGCGCTGTCCATGGTGCTGAAATCCCCACTGCTGCTGACAGCAGACCGGGGGAGAAAAAAAAGACATGTCTTTGCTCTGTGCTTTCAGAAAATAACCATCATGCAGTCCGTTTGTCCCTGCAGACAGAGGCAAAAGGATCAATGCGCAGCCTCCGTTTCCTTTCTGATTGCATCTGTCTCGTTCATTCAAACTTTGTAAACACGGTTGGGATTTGTAGGGGACATATGTATGCTGCTCACTATAAAATGTGTTTACTATAAATAAATGCATCTCTGTGCAGAGAGGGCTTAAAATCTTCATCAGTAGGTCAACATGAGAGAAGGTCCACTTTTGGAAATGCATGAAAGCCCTGAGTCAGGAGCGCAGACTTTTCTTTTTTCCATTCAAGGTTACAAATAATGCTGTTATGTTCCTTAAATGGCTCGATATAGTTATCAAAGTTTCCAACACACATTCAAGAACTTCTCATCACGTCACTTCAAAAATTAAATGTGTTTATTTTACAATATCAGAATAATTAAGTTAATAAAGCTACGAAACAAAAAATCATCTAAAAACTCCATATAGCCCAAAAAGACTCAGTGTAGAAATGTCTTCTCGCTCTCCCCGCATTCCAAATAACCCAGTACACAAACAAAAGGTTAGGGCATAGTTATGCTAAATCACTGGCGATGGTGGGGGAAGGGCAGCTCACTGCACGCACGTTCCGGCAGCCGACATGAGCCGACAACATTCAATGCATGTAAACCAGAGGGGATCCTGCCTTTTAGCGTAGTGTGCGGCTGAATGTGCATTATCCCTTTTAATTACACAACGGATCTTACTGCTCAGCATCCCCTTTAATAATTGTTTTTGTTTGTCTGCGTTAATTTAGCTGAAGCTCCAGTAAGCCACCATAGACTGTACATGTCCACCATCGAGTAATACAGTCCGTAAACAAGGAAGGGAACAGCTGTCAATCAGAGTGACAAGTCCTGACAAGAGCTCTACACAGCAAAATGAGCTGTTTTTAAACCAGGTTTTCTAATAGTTATGAATGATTATTTTCACTCAGACTTTTGTGGATGATTAATGAGACACTCGACTTTGATATAATATATGCATTTTTACTATAAAAGCCACGTTTCCAGAGGCTTTAAGTTGTTGTGGAGTTATAGCTGTGATTGTTTCCATTTTGCAATAAAAATTTTGAGTAGAAAAGGACACAAATGTATCAATACAGCTGTTCAACAAGCATAAACATACAAATAGTTTAAGTATCTGCTCTGTCCGCTGGCTCTCATTCACCACTGCTCATAATAAGAGCAGTGCTATAAATTCTTACAAGCTAAAAAAAAAGCCATTGGTTTGTTGTCTAACTCACTTAAGCTTAGTTTACCACATAGCTGATGTTAACATTTATTACTATTTTCAAGTCTGTTTATGATTTTTTGTCCTGGCATAGGTCCAGCGGGTGGTCTCGTCGCCGTAGTCACGGCAGCTTGCTGGGCCTACCCCAACCCGGCGAGCCGCCGAGCCTCCAAGACCCCGCCAAACCAGTTCCGGATAATCGAGCTGTAGCCTCGTTTAGGAACGAGCTCCTCGCTGTCCAGCGTGTCCGCTCGGCCTTCCGCAATTACACATGTGGAGTTGAGCTGTGAGTGCGTCACGCATACGTCATCACGCGCATACGTCTTCAATGGGAATTTATCGTTTTTATCGCAATATGAAAAATTATTACAGTGAGGAAATTTTTTGACAATATACCGCAGACGATAACATATCGCTAGGGTTGGGTACTGTTCATAATTGAACCGATACGGTACCGGTACCGGTATCTGGAATTCGGTACAGATATCAAACGGTACCTGATTTCGGTACTAACCCTATGGGCCCTAGGCCTTTTTGGGGTACTTTTACTGCCTTCACTTTAAAGCTTATATCACAGTCATTATAAAGGCTACATACACATGCTATATCTTGGTGTTTTTTTTTTCAGGACAATCTGGGCTAACCTTGCCATCATTTTATAGGCCCGTTTCCACCGAAGAAGTTCCTGGTACTATTTGGGGGACAGGAACTACTACAGGAACGTCCTCTCGCTCGGCCCTCTCAACCGCCGTGTCTCCACAGAGAGCGGAGTAGGAGGAAGGTTCCTGTGAAGTTACCAGGCTCTGGATGTGATGTAATCATTACGCGACCATTTTGACCGGAGCAACGTAGCGGTGTAGGGACGCTGTTAGCGGTTAGCGGTGTCTGTAATAACTCACTAAACTCACAAAGTGGCCCGTGAAAATTTTTTTTTTCCAGCAGATGTCTTAGTTACAACATGATTGAGCTAACTGGAGTAGTTTCATGTCGTATCCGACAACAGGAGGCTTTTAACAATGACGTCCTGATGTTAGCTTTGCTGCTGCTGTTAGCTGTCCCTGTCAGCTGCAGCCACTGATGCTTTCTAGACATCGTGATTTCCCAAAACTGAATAAATACCACACATAGCAACACAAAACTGCTTTGCTAGCTCAATCATGTTGTAACTAAGACATCCGCCGGAAAAAATATGTTTTTCACGGACCGGTTATTGTGTTTGTTTACATGGCGGTGGAAGCTATGAACGAGCTAACCCTTGTCTGCTGAGTTTTAAAAATGCCGGCTATTTTGTTGCTTTCTGTTAACGTCACATCCAGCCTTGAGTAAATCCAATCAGCACCAAGTAACCCCCAAGCCCCACCCAGGAGTCTTTCAGGGCCGTTCTGAGTACCTACCCCGAAGCAGGGACTTGTTTAGCCCCTGTAAAAGTTCCGGAACTCTGTCCTTCGGGGGTGGTTCCTGCGGTGGAGACACGCACCAACGGTCCCGGCCCCGTAAATCTACCCCGAAGTTCCTGCGGTGGAAACGGGCCTTATGTCCTACTATGTGCCTGTATTTTATATTAATTTTTATATCAATGAACAACAAACAAATCCGTGTGCCTAAATTCTTACATTTTTACATGTATCTCACCATAGCAAGTTGGAAAATGACATATTCTGCCATATATGAAGAGGGGAGACTCTCTGGAATCTGGCAATATAAGAACCATGATGGTGGGACATTCTGTCACTTCACAGCTGTCCAAAACATGTGGTTTGTGCCAGACGGACATGATTGTATATGGTGACTACGGCCCTGTCAGGCATGCATAATTAGGCCTCAGTTGTCTGGGTGCGCAAAGGTGAAGTGGCTGGTCTTGTCATACGTTTGATGGAGTGTCAACTGGACAATATGTAGATATTTGCATCTTGAAAGCCGGACTACAAATGTGGATAGACAGGGAGAAACATACACAAGCCTAACTGTGCATTCACACCAAAAGCTTAATGAGCGCAAGCCGTCGCTGGCATCGCGCTGCCTGGAAGCTCTGGCAGGGCTTGCAGAAGGTTGCCAAGGTGCGGGGCTTTCAAGCTGCGCTGCAGATCTCTTTCTTTCTTTCTTTCACTGTACCGCCTTGAGAATATTCACGGTCTGCAATTGGCTGCTGCTTCTGCTGCTTCGGCGGCTGCGCTGCTCATTTGCATAAAGTTGAGCTTCTGTCAACTTCTACTTGACACTCCGATCGCTGGCATCGCGCTGCTCGCTGCTGCCGACTCTCCAGACGCCCTTCGTAGCAAGCGTACATTGAAAATGAATGGCTGCTGGCCGCTTATGACACTCATGACGCTCATGACGCTTTTGGTGTGAATGCACAGACGTGGTAAGATACGATATTCCTCACTATAAGTGACTGATAACAAGATCTGTATAATGGGTTGTTAAAGCCTCTGGAAACCCAAATCCACAATAGCCTTCAAACTATGTAATTTAGGGTCTTATGTACATAATATTAAACATGTAAAACAAATAGAAATCAGTTTTCATCCAAATTCGAAATATCTGTCTTTTAAGTTTTTGTACATTCTTGAAATTGGGTTTGATTGGGCCATGGTTATCTCTCAGATTTATTCCGCAATAAATTCGAAACCAATCATAAATCATCCATCTGTTGTGTCATCCCGCCCCCCAGTGGCAGCCAACAAAACCTTTCTGCTCCAGCTAAATCTGCCTCTTTGAGTCTGAGCCAACTCGTCTCTTCATAGCCATTTGCAATTAGCCACCCAACTAATTTTATATAGCCTATATATCTGTCTGTCTGTCTATCTATCTGTCTGTCTATCTGTCTGTCTATCTATCTATCTATCTATCTATCTATCTAGCTATCTATCTAGCTATCGTTAGTTAGATAGCTAGCTAACGTTAGCTATCTAGCTAGCTATCGTTAGCGATCTAGCTAGCTAACGTTATCTATCTTTCCATCTATCTATCTATTGATCGGCTTGTGAGATTTATGCTTTCAATGAAAACGTATCTCAATGAAGAAAGGCAAAGCGCCAGCCTCCCGCTGTCATTCATCTCAGCTAACATTGCATGTAAAAGTTATGCTAACTATTCTACGAAGTAACATTAATATGAATCACAAAACATTTTGAAACTTATTATTCAGTGACCACCTGAAAGGAATCATTTTCAGCTTCTGCTTCGTCCTCTGAATCATCAGAGGGCTCAAACATGTACGGCTGGATCAAATTTATGGCAGCCATTGCTAGAGCCAGGGAGATGTCAATCAAAACGAGGGAGCTGTCAGTCAGAGCGTTATCTGCCACGCCCACTCTGTCCTGGCAAGTGGTCTAAACAGCAAATGAGCTGTTTTTAAACCAGATTTTCTAATAGTTATGAATGGTTATTTTCACTCAGACTTTTGTGGATGATTAATGAGACACTCAACTTTGATATAATATCTGCATTTTTACTATTTCAGGCTGTGTTTCCAAAGGCTTTAAGAAATTCATCAGGTTTTTATTTTGTAGAGAGTTAATCTGTATTTATAGCATGATGGGATGACAGCACAATGATGTGTGGTATTATTGGAAAGCTCTGCTCCTGCGCTTTCATGTGATATGCGTGGTATTTCTGTGCGATGCTGCATTCGCGAGTAATCCATCCAAGAGTAATGTGTGTGCAGAGCTGTATGAAAGCTCTGTTATACATCATTTTATTGTAACTTTATCTTTTTTTTTTGCTGTGAAAGCATTGGATTACCAACAAGTGCTTGTCCTTGTCGGAAAGCTACAGTTCTGCCGTTTCAAGTGATATGCATGGCTTCTCTCTATGACGCACGGTCGCGGAGACAATCCACAGAGAATTTGGACACACTATGCGTCATTCCGGCCCATAGTCTAAACTTCTTAGTTTCAACATTTTATTGAGAACATTTAGGAACAGTGCTGCACGTGGAAACGCTCTCCAAATCAAAATTTGAGTAGAGTAGAATAGTGTAGACTAGTGGAAATGCGCCATTAGTTACATTTCAAATGTTCAAATCTAATCCACTTCTGAATTCAAACACAACCAGGCTGCATGCTGCCATACGAACTGTACAGCCAATGATGGCAAAGTTACTGCTGATGGAAATACACTTCCTGCTTCTGCAGCTTCATATTAAAAGCTTTTACACAACAGAGATAATGATGGACTTTTATTGTTATTGTTATTAAAGACTGCAGGAAATCAAGTGTGTTCATTCATATAACTAACAGCCAGAGAAGTTTGGTATGTTGTTAGTATCAGCATCCTGTCTGAAGCTCTGCATTAACGTAAATCAGGGGTGTCAGACTCATATTAGGTAGAGGGCCACATTCGCTGAAGTGAGACCTCACAGGGGCCAATTATTTTTTACGAACATAATTTTCAAAAGCATTTTTCTATGCGTTTGCACGATTGTTAGTACAGCAACTCAATGTATTTCCAACTTCCTATAGAGGTTTAATTAATTTATAATATCATAGAAACCTCTTCCTTTACTTATCATAATATTTGATAATATCTAGAAGTGTAGAGGCAGATAATGTATCATGTCATACTAAAGATAGACAGTTACTCAAGGTTTGGAAAGCAGCTGGTCAAATATCAGATTTGGCAGCAAAAGGACCCATAAAAGGTGTTTTGATAATTTGAGTAGTTCGTGCGTAAGTCAAGCCTTGGGAGGTCAAACGAAGTAGAACGTGCTGGGTTAGGGTGACCTGACAGGTGGGACGGATGTGTCCAGGTTGGCAATAAGGATGGCTGTTGATGCCAGTTCTGGGAGAGAGACAAAGAGGACAGGATAATATCGGCGCATGAAGGCCACCGTTAGGAACAATAACAGGAAATCAGAAGAAGTTTGGATTCCCAGAAAATATGACCTAAACACACACACACACACACACACACACACACACACACACACACACACGCACACACACACACACACACACACACACACTCGCATGAACGAGCAGACGCCCAGCATAAAAGCAAGTTGAAGTGTGACTGTTCAGGGCTGTTCCAACTGATTCGGTGTGTAGACTAGTATACTGTTGTATGCTAACGTTCTGCGATTAAAGTAACCCCGTTGGCTGTAACTTTTCTCCATGGTTCTCTGAGTCTCTTCATTTCAGTGTTTGCTGAAGTTGAGCATTTTTCTTACAGAAGCTATTTATTTTACATTTCCAATTCATTTAAAAAAAAAAAAATCCTTTCCACCCAACATCCACATTTCATCTCGAGCTGCATCCGGCCCCCGGGCTGTATCTTTGACATCTCTCACGTAAATCCTCCCCACGCGGTTGTGTAGATGTGTGCAGTGTGTTTACTGTAAAATTATCCAACATAACGTTTTATTTAGGCTCTAATCTCTCCAGTGCGCAGTGCTCTTTAGCTCGTTCACTTTAGCTCTCGGACTTCCTTTTCAGCTCGACTTAAACAATTATTATGCTATGAGGTTTTTTAACTGAGATCACTGAATGATTTCAGAGGATGTGTGAAGGCTTCATTAGAGGTGTTCATTCATTTTCTTCTGAAGATGTACAGAACAATACCTTTAAATGTTAAAACAGAGACTTTACATCTAGTCCAACGTGTCTTGTCTGGTATGTCCCTCCTTTTCGCTTTGGCAGAGACATTTTTATGTGGCCAGTAACAACACATCCTGTAGAAAATACAAAATGATACAATTTACACCTTTGTACAATACAAATATATCAGAGATTTAACCAAATCATATTGAAGCACAACCTCTTATGTAAAATAGCTTATTTGAAACATGTATGCTGTTTGTATGCTGTAAGAATATAGCTACTTTACAATTGCTTCAAAGTTCAGCAGCACGTGTGCTGACGAGGATCAGAAAGAGAGCACACATTACACCACATCAAATTGATCGCCTTGACCCATGTGCGTAAAAGCGCACACAATTCCGTGTCCTCTCACCGCGGATGCTGTGATTTGATGGCCCGGTACTCATTGTAGCACACTCTTATAGGACCCAATAATAATAATGATAAGTTACTGTGGACCTATATGCCATGCCTTTCAATAAAATTACCAGAAGAGTTCGCTGAAAAACAGGTAATGTCAGCCTCAATTACTCACGTGCCCCCCCTCCCCCCCGGTGAAAATCGCTGACATGCATGGGGAGTACAGCTTCTACAGGCTCGCCATAGCTTACTGTCAGGACTCAGGGACCAGAATTCGGGATGGCGGACCGTCGGAATGGCGATATTTCAGTGTGGCGGCCTGTAACTGTTGGTTAAATGGCCCGTTCGGTTGGTATTCGGATAACTGGGGCTTTACTGGTATAATGCAATAACACCACCCAGTGGTGAAACCCATGTACACGTGTACACGAAAAAAGTGACCCATTCTAAACGTTTAGAGATTTTTCTACATGAACTCACTGTGTTCTTAACCTGTCATTTACTTTTATCCTCTAGAGGTTTTACTATTTATTTTATTATTTACTCATTTCTCATATTTATATCATTACCTCATATTGCTTTTATCTATTTTAATCCTACTTCTGGTGTTTCCTCACTACAAATTGAGAGCATGATAGCGTTTCCTCAGTTTCAGTTTTTATTTAGTTTAAGTGAGTTTGGGATTATTGATTGAGTCGTGTATTTGTATGTGTGTGTTCTAGTACCCTAATACCATAAATCATGCTATGTAATGATCATATATTAAGCTTAATGTTTGTGAGTACTATTGAGGAATACATTTTCAGCAGTAAGCATGGATGTCACTTTCTTGAGGATGCTATAAGCTGACATTATATGTTTTATACATAAGTCAGTACATACTTTGTTGGTTTTCTCTAACCATTTAGTAGGCACAGCATCCACAGTGTTATCCAGGAATTTCACCACAGCAAATTGCTTGACAGTATTCTGGAAGAAAATAAAAGAAATTATGTCACATTCTAGTCTTTCTTCCATGTTGACTTCAAAATTATATTTCTACATATTATCATAGACTTACAACTTGAGTATTAGGGCTCTGACAGTGACTTATTTATCCACACATTTAAAAATAGGAGGAAAAGTTGGCATCAAATCAAAATCTTTGGCTCCAGGGCTCATTACAAAAAAAAGGATGTCTTTAAACCTTTGGATCTCCTTAGAATGACTGGAGCAAGGTAAGAACAATCCTAAAACCATTATCTGCCTCAGTCATGAATGCCTGCCTTCCCATTTGCCTCCCTGACAGTGTTTTCATTCAAGCCTGACTGGCTTTGTAGGCACCAATCAACCTTGAGTCACAAGGCTGTATGAAGCATGGCTCCAGTTGGTAAACTCTACAGAGCAACCTCTATTAGGACCTCTAGAACCTTCTCCATGACCTCTAAACTTCCTCTAGGACCTCAAAAACTTCACTCCAGGACCTCTAAACTTCTTCTAGGACCTCTAAAACTTCCTCCGGGACCTCTAAACTTCTTCTAGGACCTCTAAAACTTCCTCTAGGACCTCTAAAACTTCCTCCAGGACCTCTAAACATCTAATATGACAACAAGAACCTTCTCCAGGACCTCTAAACTTCCTCAAGGGCCTCTAAAACTTCCTCTAGGACCTCTAAACTTCTATCAGGACCTCTAGAACCTTCTCCATGACCTCTAAACTGCCTCAAGGACCTCTAAAACATCCTCCATGACCTCTAAACTTCCTCAAGGACCTCTAAAACTTCTTCTAGGACCTCTAGAACCTTCTCAAGGACCTCTAAACTTCCTCCAGGACCTCCAAAACTTCCTCAAGGGCCTCTAAAACTTCCTCTAGGACCTCTAAAATGTCCCTCAGGACCTCTAAACATCTATCAGGACCTCTAGAACCTTCTCCAGGACCTCTAAACTTCCTCTAGGACCTCTAAAACTTCCTTCAGGACCTCTAAACTTCCTCCAGGACCTCTAAACTTCTTCTAGGACCTCTAAAGCTTCCTCTATAGGACCTCTAAAACTTCCTCCAGGACCTCTAGAACCTTCTCCGTGACCTCTAAACTTCCTCAAGGACCTCTAAACTTCTTCTAGGACCTCTAGAACCTTCTCCAGGACCTCTAAACTTTCTCCAGGGTCTCTAAAACTTCCTCCAGGACCTCTAAAGATTCCTCTAGGACCTCTAAAACTTCCTCGAGGACCTCTAAACTTCTTCTAGGACCTCTAGAACCTTCTCCAGGACTTATAAACTTCCTCCAGGACCTCTAAACATCTATCAGGACCTCTAGAACCTTCTCCATGACCTCTAAACTTCCTCTAGGACCTCTAAAACATCCTCCAGGACCTCTAAACTTCCTCAAGGACCTCTAAAACTTCCTCTAGGACCTCTAAACTTCCCCCAGGACCTCTAAACTTCTTCTAGGACCTCTAAAGCTTCCTCTATAGGACCTCTAAAACTTCCTCCAGGACCTCTAGAACCTTCCTCCAGGACCTCTAGAACCTTCTCCATGACCTCTAAACTTCCTCAAGGACCTCTAAACTTCTTCTAGGACCTCTAGAACCTTCTCCAGGACCTCTAAACTTCCTCCAGGATCTCTAAAACTTCCTCCAGGACCTCTAAAACTTCCTCTGGGACCTCTAAACTTCTTCTAGGACCTCTTGAACCTTCTCCAGGACCTCTAAACTTCCTCCAGGACCTCTAAAACTTTCTTTAGGACCTCTTAAACTTCCTCTAGGACCTCTAAAACTTCCTTCAGGACCTCCAAACATCTATCAGGATGTCTAAAACCTTCTCCATGACCTCTAAACTTCCTCTAGGACCTCTAAAACATCCTCCATGACCTCTAAACTTCTTCTAGGACCTCTAAAGCTTCCTCTATAGGACCTCTAAAACTTCCTCCAGGACCTCCAGAACCTTCTCCATGACCTCTAAACTTCCTCTAGGACCTCTAAACTTCTTCTAGGACCTCTAGAACCTTCTCCAGGACCTCTAAACTTCCTCCAGGACCTCTAAAGCTCCCTCTATAGGACCTCTAAAACTTCCTCCAGGACCTCTAAAACTTCCTCCAGGACCTCTAGAACCTTCTCCATGACCTCTAAACTTCCTCCAGGATCTCTAAACTTCTTCTAGGACCTCTAAAGCTTCCTCTATAGGACCTCTAAAACTTCTTCTAGGACCTCTAGAACCTTCTCTAGGACCTCTAAACTTCCTCCAGGACCTGTAAACTTCTTCTAGGACCTCTAAAGCTTCCTCTATAGGACCTCTAAAACTTCCTCCAGGACCTCTAAAACTTCCTCCAGGACCTCTAGAACCTTCTCCATGACCTCTTAACTTCCTCAAGGACCTCTAAACTTCTCCAGGACCTCTAAACTTCCTCCAGGATCTCTAAAACTTCCTCTAGGATCTCTAAAACTTCCTCTGGGACCTCTGAACTTCTTCTAGGACCTCTAGAACCTTCTCCAGGACTTCTAAACTTCCTCAAGGACCTTTAAACTTCCTCCAGGACCTCCAGAACCTTCTCCATGACCTCTAAACTTCCTCTAGGACCTCTAAACTTCTTCTAGGACCTCTAGAACCTTCTCCAGGACCTCTAAACTTCCTCCAGGACCTCTAAAGCTTCCTCTATAGGACCTCTAAAACTTCCTCCAGGACCTCTAAAACTTCCTCCAGGACCTCTAGAACCTTCTCCATGACCTCTTAACTTCCTCCAGGATCTCTAAACTTCTTCTAGGACCTCTAAAGCTTCCTCTATAGGACCTCTAAAACTTCTTCTAGGACCTCTAGAACCTTCTCTAGGACCTCTAAACTTCCTCCAGGACCTGTAAACTTCTTCTAGGACCTCTAAAGCTTCCTCTATAGGACCTCTAAAACTTCCTCCAGGACCTCTAGAACCTTCTCCATGACCTCTAAACTTCCTCAAGGACCTCTAAACTTCTCCAGGACCTCTAAACTTCCTCCAGGATCTCTAAAACTTCCTCTAGGACCTCTAAAACTTCCTCTGGGACCTCTAAACTTCTTCTAGGACCTCTAGAACCTTCTCCAGGACCTCTAAACTTCCTCCAGGACCTCTAAAACTTCCTCTAGGACCTCTAGAACCTTCTCCAGGACTTCTAAACTTCCTCAAGGACCTTTAAACTTCTTCTTGGACCCCCAGAACCTTCTCCAGGACCTCTAAACTTCCTCCAGGACCTCTAAAACTTCCTCAAGGACCTCTAAACTTCTTCTAGGACCTCTAGAACCTTCTCCAGGACCTCTAAAACTTCCTCCAGGACCTCTAAACTTCCTCTAGGACCTCAAAAACCTTCTCTAGGACCTCTAAATGTTTTACAAATAACATTTTGCGTCAATAACATCATAAAATATTTTTTAAATGTTATAATAAGAATTCTTTGTCACAGTATTACATTTCAGGAATGTTTGTTTTTGTTTTACAAATTTCACTCTGCAGCAATAACATCTTAAAAATATTGTAGGAATGTTATAGTAAGAACGTTCTTGCTTTATCACCAAATTACATTTTAGGAATCATATTCTGCATTAATAACATCCTGGAAATATTCTTAGAAAGTTGCAATTTGAGTGTTTGAACACAGTTAACAAATAACATTAAAGGAATGTTTTTGTTTTGTTTTTTATAAAAAAAAAGAACTTTCTGATATCCCAAGTATCAATAGCATCCTAGAACATTTTAAGACAGTTATAGTAAGAATATTCTTGCTTTGTCAACACATCATATTTCAGGAATATTTTATAAATCACATTCTGCATCAATAACATCCTAAAAATATTTTTAGAAAGCTACAATGAGAATGTTCTTGTTTTGGCAGCATGTTACATTTTTGGAATGTTGTACAAATTATATTCTGCATCAATAACATCGTAAAGATATTTTAAGACAGTTATAGTAAGAATGTTCTTATTTTGTCACCAAATCATGTTTCAGGAATATTTTATAAATCACATCCTACATCAATAACATCCTAAAAACATTTTAAGACAGTTATAGTAAAAATGTTGTTTTGTCACCAAATCATGTTTCAGGAATATTTTATAAATCACAATCTGCATCAATAACATCCTAAAAACATTTTAAGACAGTTATAGTAAGAATGTTCTTGTTTTGTCACCAAATCATGTTTCAGGAATATTTTATAAATCACATTCTGCATCAGTAACATCCTAAAAGCGTTTTAAGACAGTTATAGTAAGAATGTTCTTGTTTTGTCAACATATAACATTTCAGAAATGTTTCATGAATCTCATTTTGCCCTCAAAACATCCTGGGAACATTTTGGAATGTTACAGTAAGAATGTTCCTCCTTTGTTATTATCTAACAAAATCTATGGTGCTGATAACATCCTTAAGACATCTTTTGAACGTTGTAATTAAAATGTTTTGTCTTATTTCTGGTTTTAATGTTGCAAGAACATTATTTGAAAGGATAAACATCCGTAAAATGTTTTTTGCATGTTAAATTAATACATTTTCTTTATAGCATAAATAGAACTTGTTGGTAATGTTAGCCAATGTTATGGGAATATTCCCTGCTAGCTGGGATGCTGCTACTTCAGTAAAGACAGCATGACTTTGGAGTGAATGATTCAGTGTAGGATTTGATTTGTTATATTAAGTGTAGCCCACCCACTCAATTCAGTTTTGATACAGGATTGTTGTGATACACACCTTTACACCTGTTAGACTATTTTGCATGGGAGATGAATTGGTGAATTTGAGCTACTAAAATATAATACTGGGATGTGCATACAATTACAACCTCAGGCATATGACTCTGACTAGGGTGCAAAGAGGCCCAGCTAGCTGGATAAATAGCTATATACTGATACTACTATCGTGAGCTTTAACTCCCATGCATACACTTTTAATCAAAACCTATAGCAGTTATTTTTAACTGTATATCAAAACAAAGTCACATGAATTACATCCACATCAAACATCAATAAATGTCAAAACACAAATTTTTATGCAATGATAGAAACATGAAAATGAAAATTTTAAAAAATAGCCGGGATTTTATTATTCAGTTTAAGGTACCATACATTGGCGTGCTGTTGGAGTTCATTTGTAATCTTCAAGGAAAATGTTTCTCTACTCACTGTTCCTTCGGAAATGCAGAAATTTGCTAGTAACAGTCAGTTCAGAACCCTCTGTCGGGCAGCTAGCTGAGCCATGGAGAAAACCCTCATCGTGGTCTGTGCGCAGAAACAGGTTTTTCTGGCGAGGACAAGTCCTGAGCACTTCTACTTGCAGCAGCATGAGTGGCACTATCCGAGGCACACTATCATCAAAATTCACAAACCCTAATAAACTTCCTATCTGTTCACCATAAATGTTCATGTTATTACACTTTTCAGGATCTCCTGCATGCACACACTCAAGTCTGTTCTACCATTGAGCGAAGGCGAGACCTAATCGGCAAACAGTCCACGTGTTGTGCTAATTTAGCAACACTATTGGTGAAAACCACTTCACACACGATTCACTCTTTTACAGGGTACACAAACTTATTAAACCACCGGCAGTTAACCTAGATGAAATATAGTAACTTAATTAACGTACAAATGGTGTTTTAACCTCTCAGTATATTTCATCCGTATCTCTTGTTCATGCGCTTCTGCCATCAGTGTTCACTCTCCGTTTATCCCACCCTCCTAGGAATCCTGTGTAACACCTCAGCTTGGCTCTGACTGGCTGCTAATGGCAAATTGACACCTGGCTAACCAAATACACAAACAAAACACGTAACTGAGAAGTTCAAGGTCTACTTGAAACAGAGGAAATTTCCATATCTTGCGAAAAATTATACATTTCTCCATATTAAGCAAGCGGCAACCTTCAGGGATGACGAGTGAGGCCAATGCGGAAGTGCCAAAAACTGCAGTTTGTTGAATGGCCACAGGCTCCAAAAGCGAGTGAGTCCTCATAGACCCCCATGTTAAAATGCTCAACTTTACAGCAGAAATAAACATGTTTACAGCCTGGTACAAAAAAAGGTTTTGGTCTCTATAGCTAATTTCCCCTTTCATGACAACTGTACAGGGGGTGAATGCTTTTCACTCATCCGTTTACATTTAAGGCTTAAAGTTGCGCATGATTATTAAGGACGTGGTCACTTTGAGTGACAGGTGGCGCCATCATGGGTGGCTAACTAGCTGCTGGCTGTTTGCTAGGCGTCATCTCAGCTAATTCACAAGTCATTGAACCTGACCTCCGTGTTTGTGCCTTTTGGATATTTCGTTTCATGAGAGATCTGGCACCAAGCGGGAGCAACCAACACCACGGGGCTAGCCAAAGTAGCGTAGCTTGTTAGCCTAGCTTGTTAGCCTTGGCTAACTTAGCAGCTTCCAGAGAGGTGGGCGTGTTTAAGCAACCAGGCCTCCTTTGGCCTGCCTCTTTGCCCATTTTTGATTGGCCTGGAGTTGGGTGGAGTCAGGCACTGGCAAGATGGTGCCAGCCAGAGGCGCCTACTTTGAGCTCCTGAGAAACCATTGGTGATGTCATGGTGACTACATCCATATTTTTACACAGTCTATGATATTAAGGCAATAAAACAACAAAAATTTCTCCTCACCAGTGATAACTGAGTCAGCTCATATTTCAAAAATTTACGATGTAAATACTGAACTGAAATGTATATTAAAGAAACAATATGTAACAGAAATTAGCATGGTTCTGCATACGGTTTTAATCTGCTGCACTGACATGAATTAGAGGTGTTCATTAATTGTTATACCTTTACAATAATTACACACAGAAGTGATTTGATTTAATGAAATATGGAATTTTAATAATAATAATAATAATGCATTTTATTTGTAACGCGCTTTACATTTTAACGGATCTCAAAGTGCATACAGAGTTAAAAGCAAACCATAAAAGCATAAAAAACATAAAAACATTAAAAAGCAGTAAGAAATATCACGAAAAAGCTTTAGTAAAAAGGTAAGTCTTAAGCCCATTTTTAAATGATGCAGAAGATTGTGGCGCTCTCAGGTGGTCCGGGAGGGCATTCCACAGGCTTGGGGCAGCGACTGAGAAGGCCCGGTCGCCCATGGTGCGGAGTTTGGTGTCGGGGATGAGGAGAAGGTCCTTGTTGGATGAACGGAGGTTTCGGGTGGCTGGTTTTGGTTTCAGCAGTTCTTTGAGGTAGGGGGGTGCATCGCCATACAGGCACTGGTGTGTGAGGAGGGAGATTTTGTATTCAGTCCGGAACGTTATGTGGAGCCAGTGAAGTGAGCGAAGGATTGGGGTGATGTGGTCATATTTTCGCGCCCTCACCAGGATCCTAGCAGCGCTGTTTTGAATGTATTGAAGCCTTTGGAGGCTTTTGCTAGGGATCCCGATGAGGAGCGCATTACAGTAGTCCAGCCTGGAGGAGACAAAGGCGTGGACAAGTTTCTCTGCATCTGGCCGGGTGATGGTGGAGCGGAGTTTGGAGATATGTCTTAGGTGGAAAAAGGAGGTCTTGCAAAGATGTTTGATATGGGCTTCGAGGTTGAGCTGCGGGTCCAGTTTCACACCTAGGTTGGTGACTATTGATGAGAGGGGAAGATTATGACCGGAGAAGGAGATGCTGGTTATGGGACATGTTTTGATCTGGTAGGGGGTGCCTATTAGAATGGCTTCAGTTTTTAGGCTATTGAGTTGAAGGAAATTGCAGCTCATCCACGCCTTTATCTCCTCCAGGCAGGTGGACAGAGTGGACGATGGAGATGCTGAGGTGACGGAGGTGACTGGCTTGCGGGTGGTGGCTGGCTTGCGGGTGGTGGCTGGCTTGCGGGGGGGCGGGTCAATTTTGAGGTATAGTTGCGTGTCATCCGCATAGCAATGGAAGGAGATTCCGTGCTTGCTGATGACGTGTCAGGTTAAACAGGATCAAGTCATTACAGACCAGTTTTGTACGATATCTGAAGGAAATATAGGATGTCTTCACTAACATCTTGATGTTTCAGATAGAGGTGAGTCTTCAGTTATTTCACTTACTGTACAGCTCAGTACAGCTCCAGAAAACACGACTATGCTTACATAGACACCAATTATGGGAACCAAACATCTATAAACAATCAAAATCTGACTTTCACCATTTCACTACATTCAAAGTCAAGTCGGTTTTATTGATACAGCCAGGGGCGGACTGGGACTAAAAAACAGCCCTGGACTTCGATTCGGCCCAGCACACAACAACTAGTGCGCGCAAAGTCATCAGCCCCAGACACATGGGTCAAAATAATTAAATCTTAACACATGGTACCTTCCAAATTCTAGCAATAGCACCGATGTTGTCTAGATGTTGTGTTAAGAGCATAGTGTAGAATACTCACTGAGAAATAAACGACACAGTCCAGATGTCTCTCTGCTGAACAATACAATGTAGGTGACTGCCTGAAACACAACAACAAGACATGGTATGAGTCTCACAACAAGACATGATATGAGTCTCATACCATGTCTTGTTGTTGTGTTTACAGCCTCTTTATACTGTGATTTATTATAACTCATAGAGGCTTCACTCTCTAATTGCCTTTGTTTTTTTCCCTCACCTTCTCAGCCCCACCCTTTTCTTTCCGTTTTTTTGGATTAATACCAATATCCATATTGTTATCTTTCACACTGTCTCTCCCATCTGCACCTGCTGCACACGGCTGCTTGATTTGCATGACGTATGCGCTTCCTTGTTCTTCAATTTAATTGGCGGCTGGCTGGCTCATGGATATCTATGGGCCAGCTGGCATCCAATTTAAAGGCTGCCACCTAGCGGACTGGACGTGGAACAGTAGATTATCAGGAAGAAAAAAAAAATGGTGACTGTGTGGCGGCCGCAGGCCGTCCTGGAGTACCGCCCGTTCTGTGATTCTCCAGAACCTCCAGATGGCCAGTCCGCCCCTGTGTTTGTCTGAACTGTGTGTGTTACGCTAGAAGAGTCAGAGTTTGGGACGGAGTCTTTTACCCCCTGGAGTGTTACCGGAGTTTTTGGAGTGCTCAAATAAATGGGCCTTTTTCCCGAACTCTACTCTGGTCTCCTGCTCGTGAGGGATTCATTACAATATCGTAACATGGTTTAGATTTCTAAATAAACATTCACCTTGTCGCTAGATAGACCTACTCCTGAAAAACTCCAGGCTGCATGTCGAAGTATCTGTCTGCGCAAGGCTTTTTGTCCCTACGAGGCCACCGTCATTTACCCGACAGGAGGGGTGAGCGAGTGAGCCCTGCAATCTAGAATTTGACCACTGATGTCACTGTTTTCAACCCATTTTACACACTGGCCCTTTAAGAGTATTAAACCACAATTCTTGTTATTTGAATGGCAGAAATATAGGATCTCAATGAATGGCGCAACACGGAAGCTCGGGCTTGGGCAGAGAATCTAAACTCTGCGCCACTGCCACTGCCACACAAACACAGGCCTGTGGGTGTGTTCGTGTCTCAGAATCTCAAGTGCAGAGATTAAGGCAGAAAAAGCATTAACGTTATACAGCATCTAAACATTATATATAAGTGTTTTCCATCTATCACATACTACTACAGCCTTTATCACTTATACTACTGTTGCTACTTTTGTGATAATGACTGTTAAATACATTTTGTAACGTACTGTAATATTATACATACATACTGCTCAGTAATTGTAACACATGTAATACGCAGCATGAATTCATACAAATGAAACCCCTTACCACTTTTCTGACTATTCCTACTACTTCACCTTCTTTTCACACATTTCAGTCAGCATTGCAGTGTAGCATCAGCCTTTCAAATAACCTTAAAATATTTGACATTATGAGTATCATTTAACTTTTTAATTACATTCATACTAATCAAACCTATTCCCACTTTTCCAACTAATGACTACTTCTGAAACATTTCTCTTTAACTCGCTGCCAAGACCACAATTTTCATCCTGCTTGTAACACTTTGATTTAGATTTAATATTTAGATTTAACACTTTAATTCAGATTTAATATTGACATTTCATATTTAGATTTGCGTGTAACATTTTGATTTAGAGTAAATATTTAGATTTAACAGTGTTAAATCTAAATATTACATCTGAATTAAAATATTAAATCTAAATGAAAGCGATAAATCCTAATATTCAATCTAAATATTGAATCTAAATGGGCCTACAGAATTTAATTTCCCCCTAAACATTTACCCAAATAATAATAATAATAATAAAGATAATAATAATAATAATAATAATAATAATAATAATAATAATGATAATTATAATAATAATAATAAGCATTCAGCATCTACACACATGTTACGCAGGAAATGTATTTTTTAGTTGACCATTGTAGACCCCCTACGCTCGCCACATATACTTCTTCCGTTCATCCAGACTATTATTTTGAAAGCGATACCCGGAAGTCCTGTTGCAGTGATTGTAGCCTGATGTTTCATGCTAACAGGTGGGAATATGTCTGCTTCTCTCAGAGGGTTGAAACGCCGTTTTTCGGCTCTCTGCCCGGTGGGTTTTACTTCACAGCTTCGGAGGAATCCGTCGGTGAGATGTGCGGAGGGAGGTCGGCGGCTGTCACACACACAAACAGGTGCTGTGCTGAGCTAAATTTAGCAGGCTAATGTTAGCCTTCGCTTGTCAGTGGAGAAGTGTACTGATCGCTAAAAGAACACTGGTCTTGATAAAATAAATCAGATATCAGTGAAACAGGACTTTATTTAATGTGTTCTACGGTGACAGGACTCACGTTTCTCACATTAATCGGTTACATAAGTTTAATTACGTGTGTTGGTCAAAGTCGAACTCTTTTAGATTTCTCTGATTTATTATTAACTTTATTCGTCTTATAATTTTGCAACGGGGGAACAAGTGTTCACACCCTTTACGGCAGTAGCAGTAGCCTACCACACGAAATTACTTAAGTAAAGTCCTGCATTCAAATCCTACCTTAATATACTTAAATTAACAGTCAGTATGTTGCAGAAAACTGTTCCCTGCTGTCAGTGTATTCCCTTTTTATCTGTAGTTTTTGGATAAATATTACTGCTGCATTAATGTATCGCATTTTACTGCTGTAGATGTTTAAAGGGATAGTTCAGATTTTTTGAGGTGGGTTGTGTGATGTATTTTTCCATAGCCGGTGTATTACAAACAGTAGATCAGTTGGCACTGCCCCAGTTTGGAGAAGCAGGCTGCATTCCAACAGATTCCAACATAGAAGCTCAGCATTGTACTTCTGCAGGCGGGGTCAGCAACAAAATGTATTTTAGCCACCTAAAAAATGTTCGCCTAAAATCAATATTTCTTTAAGCATATGCTATATTGAGAGTATTATTAACAGCATTAACTTTATGTCAGTTATTTTCTGCACTTCTCTTTCTTAATCTGTACCATGTTAGTCTGGAGGTTTAAACTTGTGTCCTCTCACAGAGTTGGTGATTAAAACTAATCCTTCAGCTCTGTCAGAGAAAACTGATCTGGGTTCACACTGTTTACTTACAGCACCACCACACTCCCAGATAACTGAGCCTCCTACTTGGGGGGTATTCCATCAACATAGCTAAGAATATCCAGACTAAAATGTAATCTTGAAGTTTGACTAAACGCCAACTCCCAATCTAGTGTATGAGGACTATAAGGACATAATTACGAAAAAGGCAATACTGCAGCAATTAATAAAGCAAGGCAGGTGGCGTGGCGGAATATTGCAGACAGGCTTTATTGCGGCTACCAGATCCAACCAAGCCAATGTTTCCAAGCCTCAGTGGGCTAAGCAGGGGGAAACCATTGTCTACGCGCACTCAATGATCCAATGTCCACACTCTGATCACGTTCGTTCGGTTTATTGCTCATCATATTATTTCGGACCCCAGTAGTCCTCTCTCATACAAGGTAGAGCAAAAACGTAGGCAAAGCTTCAAAGTAAATCCATAAATGAAGTGCGTGCGAAGAGCGAATGCGGTACACAAAAAGGATGACCTTCCCCCGTGCTCACCCCACGCCAAACTGAACTCCAGCACAGGTGTCCAAGAAGCCTAATTAAAGTTCCTGATTGTGCACCACACACGCCCAGCGCCACACCCATGACCAACAATAACCAATAAAAACACAAACCAAAATAAACCAATACCAAAAGGGTTGACACCATAATGAAAGCAAAAAAAATATAAAGAAAATATTTATGGCTCCTACAGGCTTAATGCGCAAGTGACAAAGAAATTCAGCATTTCAGCATAATATCATGTTACATAAATCCTGCATCAAATGGACAAAATATATGTAGATAAGAACACCTCATCTATTAAATCTAACAATTCAAGTATGCCTAATGAAATTCACCAAATGTCTCGTCTCGTCGTCCTCCGCTTATCCGGGTCCGGGTCGCGGGCGCAGGAGCCTCAGCAAAGAAGCCCAGACAGTCCTCTCCCCAGCCACTTCCATAAGCTCTTCCGCGGGAACCCCGAGGCGTTCCCAGGCCAGCCGGGTGATGTAGTCCCTCCAGCGTGTCCTGGAGCGGCCCCGAGGTCTCCTCTTGGTTGGACACGCCCGAAACACCTCCCAAGGGAGGTGTCTGGAAGGCATCCTTACCACATGCCTGAACTAGGGATCAACCAATAATCGGCACTGCCGATAATATCGGCCGATATAATCGGCATCGGCCATTATTTCCACCAATAATCGATAAAATGCATTTATTTTAATTAAAACACGCTCCTTTGGCTCTCATGCAGCCATCTCTCTCTGCCTGTCTGCCTTAAGTCTCCACTCTGTGCTGTGTAACAAATGTCCCGCCTACAGCCCCCACTGATTGGCTACACGGCACAAGTGAGTGACAGCCAATCAACACTGAAGGTAGATGCAGGCAGCGCTGCAGGCACAGCGAGAGAGAGGAGGGGAGAGAGGACTGATCTGTGAAGCAGCAGTGTGATGATTGAAGGCAAGGCAACAGAAAATGTCGAAGTTGCAATAAGAATTCCTCTATGCTGAAGTTTTAAAGACACCACTGTTGATGCTTGATAAACACGCCATCTTCATACTGTATCTCAGTGTCTGTTCCCCCCCTCACACGGTTGCTTGCGAGTCGCAATGGGCGGCCATTGGAAACAATAATGTTGTCTACTTCACATCGGCTGCTAAAGTAATGGACATGTAGAATTTTACTTCAGTGCATTTCAGCTGTGTATGGTTGGTATGGCGCTTGCATGCGTGTGTGTGTGTGTGTTGCTCTGATCCCCAATTTCCACCAGATGCGTGTTGGTTGCGTCTCCACTCTGGCACGGCAACGGAGCCGATTAGATTCAATTCTAGTCAATGTGTGTGTTTCCACCGGCTCCGGCAGTGCTGCGTTCCGGCTCTGTCTCAGCTCCGGCACTCCGGAGGCCTCCGCAACAGATACGCAGCACTTCTATTTTTGCCGGACGCCGGAGCACAACGCAGCAATTCAGCACAGAGCAGATTGTGCGGGGCAGGAAGTCGTGCAGAGAAATACAATAAAACATCCGGTTAATTTTCAAAATAAGATACACAGTGTTCACGGCGGATCATATTTCCCTGCACTACACCTTGAAAACTACATAATGGGCAGAGGCAGGCCTGAAGTCAACAGGTCAGAGGTTTTCAGACGTCATTTCACTCCGTTGACACCGTGGACGAGGAGATATTCATCATGGCAGTGCACCGAGATGTCTTCCGGTGGAGCTGCACCGCTCCGTACAGCAAACGCAGCCGGTGGGTATTGACGGATGGTGGAGCACGCAGAGGATAACCAGCGCTGCCGTACCGCAATGGACACGCATCCAGTGGAAATCCGGGGTGAGAAGAAACTTGTCTATGTGCAGCTATGTTGACATGGACTCTGTGTGTGTGTGTGTGTGTGTGTGTGGGTGTGCGTGTGTGTCTGTGTACATGCACGCTAGCTTCAGCAACAGATGTGAAGTTGTTTTGTAGGCTTCATTAGTTCGTTTAGACATGCATTTAAAAAGAATAGAAGAATATCAATTCAATTTACTTGGCATTAAAGTAAAAGTATTCATTTTGCTGAAAAAATTAAATGTGACTGGTATATTAAATACATGTAATTACAAATTACTTAAATAAAAATAAGTCTGGTAACCACTGAAAGTTTAATCTTTATTTATAAACTAACTATGCTATTTGATGTAAAAAAATCAAAAAAAAATCTGAAAAGTAATAACTACTAAAGCTATCAATAAATGAAGTGAGTCAAGGTTCCTGTTCCTGCCACCCTCTTTATTGGTTTGCACTTAATCAGGCTTGATCAGATGTTACTGAGAGAGAACATAAGACATCATTAATTAACTGTTCTTTATTTCAGTGAACTTTTATAAATGCTCTTAGAAGATCCCTGAAGATCCCGTTTTTTTAGATAATTTAAGGAGACTCAAATTTCAGTACTGTGCAGCTCAGTTTTTACTTTGATCTTATAAAAAAATCAGGGAGCCATTTCATTTTCACTGAACTTTAAGAGATCTCTGCACTTTTTGTTTTTATAATAAAACAAACACACATTTCAACCAAGATTTGCATCAGAGTTTGTGTTATTCTACAAGAGTTTAAGGTCTTTTTATCACAGATTTTCAGTGTACAAAAACAGTCTAATCCCAGGTATGTTATTCTAAATTTTGACACCAAAATTTTAATGTTTATTGCAAATGAATATCGGTTCTAAATATCGGTTATCGGCTTCCTTGACTACTAATAATCGGTATCGGTATTGGCCCTGAAAAACCCATATCGGTCGATCCCTAGCCCGAACCACTTCAGCTGGCTCCTCTCGATGTGGAGGAGCAGCGGCTCTACTCCGAGTCCCTCCCGGATGTCTGAGCTCCTCACCCTATCTCTCAGGCTGAGCCCAGCCACCCTGCGGAGGAAACTCATTTCGACCGCTTGTACTCGATCTCATTCTTTCGGTCACTACCCAGAGCTCCTGACCATAGGTGAGGATTGGAACGTAGATCGACCAGTAAATTGAGAGCTTCGCTTTTTGGCTAAGCTCCCTCTTCACCACAACGGACCGGTAAAGCGCCTGCATCACTGCTGACGCCGCCCCAATCTGCCTGTCAATCTCCCGCTCCATCCTACCCTCACTCGTGAACAAGATCCCGAGATACTTAAACTCCTCCACCTGAGGAAGGACCTCCCCCCGACCTGGAGTGGGCAATCCACCCTTTTCCGGTTGAGGACCATGGCCTCAGACTTGGAGGTGCTGATTCTCATTCCAGCCGCTTCACACTCGGCTGCAAACCATTCCAGCAAGAGCTGGAGGTCACTGTTCGATGGAGCTAGGAGGACCACATCATCCGCAAAAAGCAAGGACGAGATCCTCCCGTCACCGAACCTGACACCCTCTACCACTTGGCTGTGCCTAGAAATTCTGTCCATAAAAGTTATGAACAGAACTGGTGACAAAGGGCAGCCCTGGCGGAGTCCAACCCTCACCGGGAACAGGTCTGACTTACTGCCGGCCACGCAAACCAGACTCATGCTCCTTCGGTACAGGGACTGGATGGCCCTTAGCAAGGGGCCACCAACCCCATACTCCCGAAGCACCCCCACAGGATGCCCCTGGGGACACGGTCGTAAGCCTTCTCCAAATCCACAAAACACATGTGGACTGGTTGGGCTAACTCCCATGCACCCTCCAGCACCCTGGCGAGGGTAAAGAGCTGGTCCACGGTTCCGCGTCCAGGACAAAAACCACATTGCTCCTCCTCAATCCGAGGTTCAACTATTGACCGGACCCTCTTCTCCAGCACCCTGGAGTAGACCTTACCAGGTAGGCTGAGGAGTGTGATCCCCCTGTGGTTGGAACACACCCTCTGGTCCCCCTTTTTGAAAATGGGGACCACCACCTCGGTCTGCCACTCCAGAGGCACTGTCCCAGATGTCCATGCAATGTTGCAGAGGCATGTCAGACAGGACAGCCCTGCAACATCCAGAGCCTTGAGATATCCAAGATAAATCTCATCCACCCCGGGGCTCCGCTGCCCTGGAGTTGTTTCACTACCTTGGCAACTTCTGCCCCAGAAATTGGACGACTCGCGCCCGAGACCCCCGTCTCTGTTTCCTCACTGGAATACGTGCTGGTGGGATCGAGGAGCTCCTCAAAATATTCCTTCCACCGCCCGACAATGTCCCCAATTGACGTCAGCAGCTCCCCGCCCCCACTGTACACAGTGTGAGCAAGTTGCCGCCTTCCCCCCCTGAGGTGCCGGACAGTTTGCCAGAACCTCTTTGGAGCCGATCAATAGTCTTCCTCCATGGCCTCACCGAACTCCTCCCACGCCCGAGTTTTTGCCTCCACGACTACTGCTGCTGTGCTTCGCCCGCCGGTACCCATCAGCTGCTTCCGGAGACCCACAGGCCAACCATGCCCTGTAGGCCTCCTTCTTCAGCCTGACGGCTCCCCTCACCTCTGGTGTCCACCAGCGGGTTCGGGGATTACCGCCGTGACTGGCTCCAGCAGCCTTGCGGCCAATAGAAACTGTGAATGAAACAGTGAACATACCTACATCCACTTTAGATAAATAGGCATGTATGCCTACATAACATTTTTAAAAACTGGAAATAATATTACTGTAAGCTTGTCAGAGTACACTGAATGAACATCAACAATTCTTATGCAAGAATACAAGCATATCTGCCTTTTCTGGGAGGATTCTTGAGCGCTCCACACTAATGGTATCTCCTGCTGTGGAGAATACCCTTTCTGAGGGAGTAGAAGATGCCTGAGCGTACAAATACTTTTGTGCCACATTGTACAGAAGTGGCAAAGTATCCCTCTTCTGCCTGGTCTCAAGAGATGTTGTCTTTTAGGAATGTCAAGGCGCCACATATTTGACTGTTGATGTGCATATGTTTTGGGTAACTATAAAGATAGAGGACTGGAGGACATTCGCCAGCTCTCACTCTGACTGACTGTTCATGCAGTTTGTACTGTTTGTGAGACTCCATTCATGAATGCTCATTAAAACTGAAGAAAGACAGCCGACGTGTGAAGACTCCTTATTGGATTGTATATTGATCAGAGATTTTGCCACCACAATTTTGGCGTCCCTGGGTGGGCCTCATCTGTGAGCGGATTCTGGACTTTCTGGACTGAAGGTGTGAAGACTGTGTACACAGCAAGAGCTGAGGCTCTTACCACCTCAAACTCCCCCACAAAGGAAGGTTGAGAGGAGGGCCTGACGCCTGGAAAATTGGGATTCCTTTCACCGTTGGGGTCCAACGAACCTGGTGGCCGACAACACCTCGCTGTCTGTTCTGGTGAGTTTTTGAGGACTGCGCAGGGAAAGTCTTTTCCACCTGTTGTGATAGGTTGGCAGACGTGTCAGGCACCGTTTCTGGGAAATTGAGTGCAGCAAAAGTGTGAGCTCAGTTTAGGTCTGGGACCTAAGTCAGTTCAGGTCAGGGACCTGACTCAGTTTAGGTCTGGGACCTAGGTCAGTTCAGGTCAGGGACCTGACTCAGTTTAGGTCTGGGACCTGAGTCAGTTTAGGTCTGGGACCTAAGTTAGTGTAGGTTGGGAACCTAACACGACACCTGTTTTCTCAGTTGTCAGGGACAGAGGGAAAGGGTGGTAAGCGGCGTAGGGGAGAGATATATTATATATATATATATGATAGATACACTTACTATCAGAACGGAACAGACAGAGTGGTAAATCTGTTTTTTTTGTTCATAAATTTGATATTCACTTAAAGGTAAAAGTAATTAAGAAATTCATTTGGCAAATTTGGCTTATTCTGTGTTGAAAAACCTGAGATTTTGATTACAATGGGGTCTGGCCAGAGCACGACCGCAAGGAGGATATGAGAGCCTGACTATGGCGCTCCCAATGTGAAGTTTATGAGGAACAAGTATGGGGAGGAGAGCGTGGCTCAGTTAGATCTGTGGGTTAAGGAGTGCTGTTTTCCAGAGGGAGGCAGCCTGAGTGTTAAACAACTTGAGGCGTTGGAGATAAGGTTAACAGATTTAGAAAAAAGAGGATTAGTGGGAAAATTTGGAGGTAAGATTAAATTCGAGGCAAATTGATCAGCATTTAATGAGTGGATGAACGAGGCCAAGCATAGGCAGGGCCCTAAAGGTCTCCCGGTGCAGTGTCCGAAACTGGATTCGGACCTCGACTCGGCTCCACCTGAGCGGCCTCCACCGTTGAACACCACGAACCAGAGGGAGCAGCTGGCCTCTCTGAATCAGCGCTGTTTACAGAGACATTGTTCTCGGCTGTTGAGAAGATTGAAAACAGACTTCCCTGTTCGTGTGGACTGGGAAAAGTGGTGGTGGTTAAGCAGGATGCAGATGAGACTGTCTCAGCTTATCTATACTGCCTGAGTCAAGCAGCGATGCAGTGTGGTGGACTGACCAAACTTGAGGAAAGTCAAAAGGAGGACACAAAGACAATGACCGTTGTTTCAAGTGCGGCAAAAAGAGACATTGGGCAAGAAACTGCCGTAAAGGGGGAAACAACAAGAAAAAAGATGGGGCAGATGAGTCAGGTTGACTATGTGGTGAGAGCACGAGGACGGCCGAATCTGGTGACGACACTGAACCGGAAAACCAACCAACACTTCAGACACGTGAGAGCACTGACACTAACACAAACACAGAAACACACAACACACACATCATGACTGATGCAGAGTATGAGCTTGTTTCTGATGCGATTCTGCACCTTGAATCCAAACAGAGAGGGAGTGAGCATCGTAG
Source organism: Epinephelus awoara (assembly GCA_035609425.1). NCBI lineage: Eukaryota > Metazoa > Chordata > Actinopteri > Perciformes > Serranidae > Epinephelus > Epinephelus awoara. The sequence continues at coordinate 32,970,807 of CM069314.1, read as the reverse complement.
TATGCTGGCTGATTTTTCGGCAGAGGCATATAAAAAAATGCCCAGATACACACTGACAGTTAAAGGTGTTGAACTCTCTTTCTTGGTGGATTCCGGGGCTGTGGAATTACTGGTGGGACGTTGTGAGTTTCCTCCCAGCGTTACACCTAAACTCAGTGGGAGATACCAGAGAACAATTGGGGTTGCAGGGGTAGCAATTGTTGAAAAATACACTGCTCCGCTGAATTGCTTTGATTCTGAAACAGAGAAATCTTTCAAACACTCATTCCTGTATTCTGACAGATGCCCAGTCAATTTGATGGGACGTGATCTCATGTGTAGGTTGGGTATTGTTTTGATTTGTACACCTGAAGGCGTTCAGGTGAAGAGAGTGAATGATTTGAGGAAAAATTGTGTTTTTTTCAAGCACATTTCAGGGACAGTTCATGTGTGAATGGAATGAACAGGGTCAGCTGAGATGGGAATAGCAAGAAGGCCTCTGTACATTCGTATTTCTAAGTTAAGACGCTCACCAATGTTCTGGGTCTCTTGGGGTGCTACCTGCTGCATGTCTTGCTCCTCCTCTCCAAACAGCTCCTCTAGGGCTGTCTTGGGGTGCTTTACAGGTAGAGTCTGAAATTAAAAGGACCATAAACTTATGTTTTAGGTGCGTGGTCTGAATGAATTATTATGAAATACCATATGGCCATTATAATGAACTGTGCTTACACAGCCTTCGTCCTTGTCGTCTTCTTCCTCCACATCCTCATACTGTCTCTGGCTCTGTGTGTCTACTGGCACTGGTACCTTAAGTATAAACACACTGTGTGAGTCACATGCATGGAACCAGAGTATAGGCATCACAATGGAACTGTACCACAGACTGTGATTCAAATACCTCTTCTGCTCCTGTGAGCATCTCTGCCACTGCTGAGGTCCTCAGCCTGTCCCAGATGGCATCATCATTGTCCATTTTCAGCTTGAACCTCGGGTCCATCACTGTCACCTCCTCCAGGAAGGTCTGGATCTCTTCATCCTTAATTTCAGAAAGCAAGAAACATTCATGTTCAAAAACCTTGGGGTACTTTTGCTAGTGTCTGAAATCTGACGCTCATGAACTACAAATTAATGTACAGTAAGTCATGGTACTTGGTAACGAGCGGAGAGATCAGTCCATATCTTCTCTTTTATATTTCTTGCAAAAGCAGAGTCGCTTACCTTAATGGAATAGTGGTGCTCCAACTTCTTTAAGATGGGTAGAATTTGACCACTGGTTGGACTTTTTTCACTTGAGACAGAGTGTCGATGTGTAAAGCACCCGCATCAGCTGGACAAACTCTTCTGCCTTCTTGAAGCCGGACTGCAATTTCTCCATCAGTCTAAAACAGCAAATAATTAGCAATTAACACACAAGTCCTCTTGCAGTCTTATAATCCACAGTTTTAAAATAAGACCATTTTAAGTTAGTTACAGAATCTATCCCTTACTTTTCCTTCTCAAACTGCCTCTTTATCCTTGGGTCCATCACTGCAGCCTGAATGGCAGTGAACTGCTCAAAGAATCTCTCAATCATCAGATAGAGAGAATTCCACCGTGTTTTTACATCAATAATCAGTGAGTGCTGGGGCAAGTCTGAAAAACAAATTCAGATGCACATCTGCATAAGCATATCACACATAACAATGAACATATAATCATAAACCATCATTACTTAGTTTGTTGTAGATCACTATATGTTAAGTGCTTATTAGAATCTAGTGAAAGTTATGCATAGATACTTACTCAGGAGTTGCTGCTTTTCTGTGAGGATGCTTTTGGCCATGGAGGATTTCCTCATCCACTTCACCACAGCACGTGCCCTTGCTGCCCAATTGGTGACAGCGTTGCACTGGTGGATCTTCTGGGCTGCGAGGTTTAAAGTGTGTGCGAAGCAGCCTATCTTGACAAACTGCGGCTTCTTCATTGCCACGTTCATATTTCCTGCATTATCCACGGTCGCTGCCACAACCTTCTCACTAATGCCGAATTCCTGTAGTATTTCTTCAATCTCCTCAGCCACAACAGCACCTGCCTGGGCTTCATACACTGCCTTGGTTCTCAGGACTTTACCTAAGATCTTTCCCTGTTTTGTATAATGTACAGTGACCGTTACATAATGGTCTTGGGCAAGGCTGGTCCATCCATCTGCTGTGATGGCTCAGGTGGTTCGTAAGAGCTTCCCTTGATGGGGGTTTATATCTGGGATTTAAGACCCTCGCCATCTCCCTAAAATCATTTGTAAATGAAATACTACAGTGGTTAGGACAGAATCAACAACATGTAACTTAACATATAATACTGATGATGAAAACACATGCTGTGACGTTACTTTTAAAAGTTCACTGTAGATACGCCGTATGGGCTAAAATGGGCTGTAATAAACATCTTACATACTAGCTGTAGCCTGCATAGACCACCTACCGAAAATGGGGTTGTTCTACAGTGGAGAAAGGATGTAAGCCTTTCACCACGAACATGGTCACTGCCCGGTGACACTCTTGCATCTTCTCCTCATTCCACCTAGCTCCCTGAGCAGCAAGTGTGAAAGGGGTAACTTGAGCCGATGTCAAGGGGCCAGCTGCCTGAGAGCTATCGGTGTCATCATTAGCCTGCCTGTGCCCGTCATCATGATCTAAAATGCATGAAACCAGAATATATTTTTTATGTAGCTCGGCTTTATAAATAAAGGCGACAGTGTGCTAATGCAGGATATTTAATGTCAATGTTACCGTCGTCAACGGAGGTCCCAGTGGAGCTTGTCTGACCAGCAGCAACATTAGCACTTGTACGCAGGCGGTCGAACACATGACATTCTTGGTACTTAATTCCATGTTGGGTAGACAAAGGTTTAACGTGTTGCTGGTATTTGCACCCTTACATGATATTACAGCATTGCACTGATTACACACGGCACAATTCTCATCTCGTTTGGTGAAATGCAGCCAGGCTTTAGATCGCTTCCTCCTCTCCATGATGCTGCCTCACAGTTGAAGGTCTGAGTCGTCGCAGAGAGTGTGACGCAAATGTACCGCGACACAAAATTTCAGGAAAACCGGAAAACCTCGTGCAGGCAGAGAAATGAAAGAATCGTTAAGAAGAATCGATAATGTTGGAGGCGTACAATTCGGATGGAATTGGTCAGTTGGAACCGGTTCTGAGTTGGAACTGGTTCTTGATTCCCACCCCTACTCGGGACGTGGTCGAAGCTCTCCCGGAGGTGGGAATTGAAGATCATCTGGACAGGTTCTTCCGCCAGGCATTCCCAGCAGACCCTCACTGTTCATTTGGGCCTGCCAGGTCTGCGCGGCGTCTTCCCCTGCCATCTGATCCAACTCACCACCAGGTGGTGATCAGTTGACAGCTCTGCTCCTCTCTTCACCCGAGTGTCCAGAACATATGGCCGCAGGTCAAATGATACGACTACAAAGTCAATCATTGACCTGCAACCTAGGCTGTCCTGGTGCCACATGCACTGATGGACATCCTTATGTTTGAACATGGTGTTAGTTATGGCCAAACTCCGACCCGCACAGAAGTCCAATAACTGAACACCATTCGGGTTCAGATCGGGCAGGCCGTTCCTCCCAGTCACGCCCCTCCAGGTCCCACTGTCATTGCCCACGTGAGAATTGAAGTCCCCCAGCAGAACAATGTAGTCCCCGGTTGGGGCACTGTCCAGCACCCGTCCCAGGGACTCCAAAAAGGTCCTGTACTCTAAACTGTTGTTCGGTGCATAAGCGCAGACAACAGTCAGGACCCGTTCCCCGACCCGAAGGCGCAGGGAAGCAACCCTTTCGTCAACCGGGGTAAACCCCAACATACAGGCAGAGAGTCTGGGGGCTATCAGAAAGCCCACCCTGGCCTTCTGCTTCTCACCCGGTGCAACTCCAGTGAAGGAGAGAGTCCAACCCCTATCAAGGACTTGAGCCGGAACTATGTGTCGAGGTGAGGCCGACTATATCTAGCCGGTAGCGCTCAACCTCTTCCACAAGTTCTGGCTCCTTCCCCACCAGAGAGGTGACATTCCATGTCCCAAGAGCCAACTTCTGTAGCCGAGGATCGGACCGCCAAGGCCCCCGCCTTGGTCTGCTGTCCAATCCACATAGCACCGAACCCTTCTGGATCCCTCTGCGGGTGGTGGGCCTGCAGGGGGACAGGCCCATGTAGCCGGTTCGGGCTGGGCCCAGCCGGACCCCATGGGCGAAAGCCCGGCCACCAGGCGCTTGTCCACGGGCCCCAGCCCCAGGCCTGGCTCCAGGGCGGGGCCCCGGTAACCCTCCAGGCCGGTTACACAAATCCTTATTTTTATCCATCATGAAGGGTCTTTTGAACCGTTCTTCATCTGACCCTTCGCCCAGAACCAATCTGCCATGGGAAACCCTACCAGGGGCAAAATGTCCCCGACAGCATAGCTCCAAGGGTCTACATGGGCTCGTCCCCCTGCAGGCCCACCACCCGTGGAGGGATCCAGAAAAGTTCGGTGCAATGTGGATTGGGCAGCAGACCAAGGCGGGGGCCTTGGCGGTCCGATCCTCGGCTACAGAAGTTGGCTCTTGGGACATGGAATGTCACCTCTCTGGCGGGGAAGGAGCTGGAGCTGGTGGAAGAGGTTGAGCGCTACCGGTTAGATATAGTCGGCCTCACCTCGACACATAGTTCCGGCTCTGGAATCCAAGTCCTTGAGGGGGGGTGGACCTTGTCCTTTGCTGGAGTTGCTCCAGGTGAGAGGCGGAGGGCCGGGGTGGGCTTTCTGATAGCCCCCAGACTCTCTGCCTGTACGTTGGGGTTTACCCCGGTAGACGAAAGGGTTGCTTCCCTGCGCCTTTGGGTCGGGGAACGGGTCCTGACTGTTGTCTGCGCTTATGCGCCAAACAGCAGTTCAGAGTACCCGCCCTTTTTGGAGTCCTTGGGACGGGTGCTGGACAGTGCCCCAACCGGGGACTCCATTGTTCTGCTGGGGGACTTCAACGCTCACGTGGGCAATGACAGCGAGACCTGGAGGGGCGTGATTGGGAGGAACGGCCTGCTCCTCTCTTCACCCGAGTGGTGTTCGGTTATTGGACTTCTGTGCGGGTCGCAGTTTGGCCATAACTAACACCATGTTCAAACATAAGGATGTCCATCGGTGCACGTGGCACCAGGACAGCCTAGGTCGCAGGTCAATGATTGACTTTGTAGTCGTATCATTTGACCTGCGACCATATGTTCTGGACACTCGGGTGAAGAGAGGAGCAGAGCTGTCAACTGATCACCACCTGGTGGTGAGTTGGATCAGATGGTGGGGGAAGACGCCGTGCAGACCTGGCAGGCCCAAGCGAACAGTGAGGGTCTGCTGGGAACGCCTGGCGGAAGAACCTGTCCAGATGATCTTCAATTCCCACCTCCGGGAGAGCTTCAACCGTGTCCCGAGGGCAGAGGGGGACATTGTGTCCGAATGGGCCTTGTTCCGCTCTGCCATTGTCGAGGCGGCGGCTGCAAGCTGTGGCGGGCCAAGCGGAGTGCAGCGGCGGCGGTCACGGAGGCAAAAACTCGTGGGAGGAGTTCGGTGAGGCCATGGAGGAAGACTATCGATCGGCTCCAAAAAAGGTTCTGGCAAACCGTCCGGTGCCTCGGGGGGAAGGCGGCAACTAGCTCACACTGTTTACAGTGGGGGCGGGGAGCTGCTGACGTCAACTGGGGACATTGTCGGGCGGTGGAAGGAATACTTTGAGGAGCTCCTCAATCCCACCAGCACGTATTCCAGTGAGGAAACAGAGACGGGGGTATCGGGGGCGGGTCGTCCAATTTCTGGGGCAGAAGTTGCCGAGGTAGTGAAACAACTCCGAGGCAGCGGAGCCCCGGGGGTGGATGAGATTCGTCCTGGATATCTCAAGGCTCTGGATGTTGTAGGGCTGTCTTGGTTGACACGCCTCTGCAACATTGCGTGGACATCGGGGGCAGTGCCTCTGGAGTGGCAGACCGGGGTGGTGGTCCCCATTTTGGGGGACCAGAGGGTGTGTTCCAACTACAGGGGGATCACACTCCTCAGCCTACCTGGTAAGGTCTACTCCAGGGTGCTGAAGAAGACGGTCCGGTTGATAGTTGAACCTCAGATTGAGGAGGAGCAATGTGGTTTTCGTCCCGGACGCGGAACTGTGGACCAGCTCTTTACCCTCGCCAGGGTGCTGGAGGGGGCATGGGAGTTTTCCCAACCGGTCCACATGTGTTTTGTGGATTTGGAGAAGGCTTACGACCGTGTCCCCAGGGGCATCCTGTGGGGGGTGCTCCGGGAGTATGGGGTTGGTGGCCCCCTGCTAGGGGCCATCCAGTCCCTGTACTGAAGGAGCACGAGTCTGGTAAGTCGGACCTGTTCCCGGTGAGGGTTGGACTCTGCCAGGGCTGCCCTTTGTCACCGGTTCTGTTCATAACTTTTATGGACAGAATTTCTAGGCGCAGCCGAGTGGTGGAGGGTGTCAGGTTTGGTAGCGGGAGGATCTCGTCCCTGCTTTTTGCGGATGACGTGGTCCTCCTAGCTCCATCGAACAGTGACCTCCAGCTCTTGCTGGGACGGTTCGCAGCCGAGTGTGAAGCGGCTGGGATGAGAATCAGCACCTCCAAGTCTGAGGCCATGGTCCTCAGCCGGAAAAGGGTGGATTGCCCTCTCCGGGTCGGGGGGGAGGTCCTTCCTCAGGTGGAGGAGTTTAAGTATCTCGGGGTCTTGTTCACGAGTGAGGGTAGGATGGAGCGAGAGATGGACAGGCGGATTGGGGCGGCGTCAGCAGTGATGCGGGCGCTGAACCAGTCCGTTGTGGTGAAGAGGGAGCTTAGCCAAAAAGCGAAGCTCTCGATTTACCGGTCTATCTTTGTTCCAATCCTCACCTATGGTCACGAGCTCTGGGTAGTGACCGAAAGAATGAGATCGCGAGTGCAAGCGGCCGAAATGAGTTTCCTCCGCAGGGTGGCTGGGCTCAGCCTTAGAGATAGGGTGAGGAGCTCGGACATCCGGGAGGGACTCGGAGTAGAGCCGCTGCTCCTCCACATCGAGAGGAGCCAGTTGAGGTGGTTCGGGCATCTAGTAAGGGTGCCACTCGGGGTTCCTGCGGAAGAGCTGATGGAAGTGGCTGGGGAGAGGACTGTCTGGGCTTCTTTGCTGAGGCTGCTGCCTCCGCGACCCGGACCCGGATAAGTGGAGGAGGATGACGACGACGACGACAACGTCTTCGTCATGAAAAAAAAAGTCTTTAAAAAAAACCCAACTTATGTCATAGTTTTTGGTAAGGAAATTAACACTGATACGGGACTACTTACATAATTGGAAACAACCGGTGGTGGTAATGGTGCAACTTTAGGCTGGAAACTGATGATCTCTGCCTTTCCACAAAGATCCATGCTCAGCCCTGTTCTTTTTGTTGATATGTATTAGATTGTATCAAGTTTGAAACAATCTGATGCATATCTTTTTGCGGATGACACCAAAATATTTAGAGTAATTCGGACACTGGCATAACCCATCTTTAAGATGTCTGTAGCATGAGTAATAGGTGTGATCGGTGGTTAAGGTTAAATCCAGACAAATGTAAGCACTTGAAACATGGCGGTGCAACATAGCATGGCATATACAAAGTGTTTAAATTGGCTCAACATAATTTTGCTGATATACTTATACTGGTAAAAGACTATTTTTACTTATTGGTATTTGACTTTTATCTCTTATACTGCAAATATAAAATTCAAATAATATTGTGTGAGAGTGATTTAAGTATTTTATAAACAGTGTGTGCTCTTCATGTTTCTGCTTTGCATGTTTCAGTGTCTATACATAAATACATGACAGTCAAGACTGATATTAACATTTATCTCCTTATAATTGTTGTGCATCTTTATAAATGATCTGAATAAGTTTTAAATGCGTTTTGAGGTGAATCTGTAACATCAGTCCAGAGACTACAGATGCTTACTAATTAGCACTGTCCCTCTTCAATAAATGAAAATACAAATAGATAAATAGAACTAAATAGAAATATATGGAAATATAGAAAATATGTAGACAATATAGAAAAAAAAATTAATAGAAAATAAAAAGAAAAGGTGTAAATTAGCTGTATATTAATATTTATATCTGCTGTTAGAGTGGTGTGTCTGTCAGTAAACAGGATTCTACCATCAAAAGATCTCTCTGTTTACTCACTCTCTAATGTCAGCAGGAGGAAACCTTCCACCACTGGAGGGTGTCACAGTGTTAGACCTGACAAGGTAAGCGTGTGTGTGAATGCTGCAGTAGTATTCAGCCTTCAGAAATAAAGCTGTCACATTTAACTGAAGTGTTAAAAACGTCCACAGAGTTCTGGCTGGTCCCTTTGCCACCATGATCCTGGGAGATCTGGGAGCTGAGGTGATCAAAGTGGAGCGACCAGGTGAGTCAGTGTTTTACACCTTATGTTATTCCACAGTCTTCACAGAGCATCTCTGCCTGAGTGTGAGCAAAGTTTTAGTGTGTTTTGTGGAACAGGTGCAGGTGATGACACCAGAGCCTGGGGTCCTCCATTTGTAGGAGCACAGAGCACCTATTTCCTAAGCGTCAACCGAAACAAAAAAGTAAGTGTGTGTGTTACGGTGTCTGCTCAACACACACACACACACAACCGTTCATGTACACCGTGCTCAAACATCAGGACCACACTGGTGGATTTTATATTTTTGATTGGTTTCAGTTTATTTCTATAAAAGTGTCCCTGCAGAGTTCAAAGGTCAGGCTGTATGAAATAGATTAATCTAACACATGCAGAGAAAATACATATATGCAGACAGAGACAAGATTAGGATAGCAAAAGTCAAGTAATGTTCAATGTGGAAACTTTCTACTCAACTAACAAGAATTTATGGGGATTGGGGCACTGGTGGCCGATGTACAAGGCTGTTGCCGCAGTGGCCCGGGTTGGACTCCAGCCTGTGGCCCTTTGCTGCATGTCATTCCCTCTCTCTCTCCCCCTTCACGCTCATCTGTCCTATCAATTAAAGGCTTAAAAATGCCAAAAAAAAAATCTTAAAAAAAAAAAAAAAGAATTTATGGGGATTAATGTGAAGATAATGGGATTATCTGGGCTGTTTTAACTTCTCAGAAACAGATAGAACTGTAAACTCTTCTTATAGAAATAAATAATATAGTAGATTTCTTATGTTCTTACTTTTGCACAATTTCAAAAGCACAAAATGACAAAAATATGTCTGTCTATCTATCGATCTATCGATCTATCTATCATTATTGTTGATTGTCTGTCACTTTTTCTAATGCTTCTGTCTTGGCCAGGTCTCCCTTAAAAAGAGTACCTGTAAATATAGGTTAAATATATAAAATAAAATATTGATCATCTCCATGGACTTCATGTCAGACTGTGATGGCTCACAGAGCCTCTGGTTTAATAGCGGTGTATCAGCTGTTGCATCAGTCAACCAACTGCTGACCCTGGTTGCGGACAGATGACGTGGGTATGTGATGTTAGAGTGCTGAAGAATGTAGTGCAGCTTACAATTCAGTTCAAGGATTTTAACCAAAACATGCCAGGGCATGGTGTCTGCAGGTTGTTTAAAGGTCTTAAATTCAAGTTAATAAATACTAGGCCTTAAAGGTCCAGTGTGTCAGACTTAGGGGTTAATCTAATCGTTAAGTGCATCTAGTGGTGAGGATTACAGATTTTAACCAGCTGAATCTTCTCCTGGTTATAATTCCTTCGGTGCTCATTGTTCAGGAGGTTTTTACCAGGAGCTGGATTATCAAAACAAACAGAATTAAATAGAATTAAAACAAACAGACCAGCTGATTTAAACCAGTAAAACCACTGAATAAAGTTACAAGTCAGTCTTTGTCTGACACTGCTTGTTCCAGAGGGCCTTCTTACTACAGTGGCTGACATTAAAACATGAAGGTCCCTCTCTAGAGCCAGTGTTTGGTTCGTCAGTTCTGGGCTACTGTAGAAACATGGCAGTGAAATATGACGATCTCCGTAGATGAGGACCAGCTCCCTGTGTAGTTATAAACGGCCCATTCCAAGGAAATGAAAACATGTTTATTATTGTCAGCTGATTGTACACGAAATAAAACATACTGATTATGTTATATTCAATTTCTGCCTATATATGTATATATATATATATACACCATTAAACCCTATACATTGGACCTTTAAAAGTCATTAAATAGTCTTAAATATGAATTTGTTAGTTGATTGACACAAACATTTTCTCTTATTTAATTTATCCATCTTTTGATTTAGTTTTGTTCAAAATTAGTCAAACTCTTTGGCATGGAAGTCAACAAATCTTTAAACCTGCCACTGAACCTAATGCTTTTTTTAAATTTTTTTTACCTAACTCACTCTAATAACCATCTTCCTACATACACCTCCCTCTGTGCGTGACTGCATATTTACTCTTGACCTTAATACTCACCTGCAACATTCTAATAATGGAGTGACAGTTATGAATAGTGTTAAATTTGGTTAAAAATTATCTAGATGACAGTATCTTTCATGTGAATTTCTGCCCTGAAGAAGTACACTGTAACAAGGTGCCATTTATATATTCAAACTGTGCAAAATTCCTTGAATCTTCCCTTTTTCCTGTGAATTTTCCAGAAATTATGACCCTTTGCAACCCTTAACAGGACAGGCAGGACACCTACTGTATCAGTGTTATCCTTCTGCAGCACTGCTAAACAAAAAACAAGCTTTAGTATCACTTCAGTGTATCCACTAAAGTCCGTGTTTGTTGTCTGTGTGTCTTCCTGGATTTATTTTACTCATCTGTGAGGGATTTTAGCAGCTGACTGTCAAATATCAGTCACCTTATATGTTAAAGTTTCCCATAAGTATTTGAATGAAACAACATGTATATAAATACACTCCCTACAGAACGTCACTGAACAGTTCCTCACTGTGATAACATGAATTTGACAATCAAAGTAAAGCTGATAGAGTTTAGAGTCACTACAGGATCATTTATTAATACAAGTGAAGTGTAACCAGCGGCTGCCTGAAAGGAACCAGATCATTCAGTCATTCTAAACATGATGTGATTGATATTGTGGACGATCAGAATTCCTGTTTGTTTCTTCCTGTCAATAAACACAGTTTCAGTGTGTTAGTGATAATAATGAGCCTGTGCTGATGGATTGTCTGATTTCAGAGTATTTCTGTGGACCTGAAGCATCCCAGAGGTGCGGCTGTCATCCAGGAGGTATGACTCACTCACAGCAGCTGCTTGTCCACTGTTTGACATTTAAATACTCATCCAGATATAACACCTGAGTGTCATTTCTAATACCAAATTAGACTGGTTTTAATACGCTTTTCTTTTATTCAACACAAGATGCAAACAAGTCAAATATTAAATGTTGTGTAAACAGAAGCAGCTGTGCAAGAATTAAATACAGTCTTAAACTGGATTAAAGAATAAATAAGCATCATTATGAATCTGACCAAATTCATCAGTATCTTACTCTATGTGACACTTGATGCTGCAGACACATGCCAGTCCGAGTTATTTTCACAGAGTCTCATTCAGTCCCTGAGCATTAGTTCAGTACTCAAGTGTTGAATCAGCTGTCATATTGATGATGTTCTTTTTCAATATCTGCCGTAACAGAGGCTGTGGTTCATTGGTCATTCAACATGCCCTTGTTGACTTTCCCTTGGCATTTGCCCTCAAGGGAATCCCTGCTGCCATCATAACTGTCATTTCATTTGTCTGTAAATCTGAAGTGAACTTGGTGAGATTGACCCTCGGAGGGCTGAGGGAGCGAGTGAACAACGATGGTCACTCCAGAGGTCTACATCACCCACAATGCACAGCAGTTATGCATTTGATGCAAAAAATACATCCATGATTAAGTGTCAGTAATGCACGTAAAACCACCAAAGAAGGAGAAGATGAATTAATTGGAAAATAAATAAAAATTTATTTAAATAAATTCACTATTCAACATGCTCCTCATTTTTTTTCTAAAAGGAGTTTTATGTATAGGTAGACATACAGGTGTATAGATTCACTTGTCTCTCAGATTGTTTCTGAATAAAATCTTTGATAGCTTGATCTTTAACTGAAAACTGTTATATAACTAATTGCAGTTGATATTTAATTTGATTGCTGTATTTTTCAGCAGGTGTGATTTCTTTGTTTCCAACGTTACTATCTGTGAATGCATAGAAAATTTGCTGTTTTGCAAGACATCATAAACTCCTCAGCAGCAATAGTTGTTATAATCATGATACAGATCACAAACAGAAATGGCGAAATCAGAAGCTGATGGAGCTGGATGTATTGCAATTATCCGCAGAAGACACCCTTACCTCAGGGAAAGAGTCTGCAGGTCCATCTGATGAGTTGTGAAGAAAAAAACAGTATAGTGCTAATCCTGCAACTGGCAGTGGACCAGTGATGAAAGTGAATGAGGGAAGATGTGTTCCATTTCAATCCCCTGCCAGTTTTCCTTCCACTCTCCAAGTGGCCTCCATGTAATGTAAGCTATCAGGGGCTGAGGAGAAGTAAATGAGAGCAAGTGGAATTACTATGCTGCGCTGCGAATAGCCTTGAAACGCTCGACTGTGACCGGCTCGCGCCCTGCAGCGATCGTTTCGGTGTCTGGTCTATTTTCTGCGCGAGCTGCGTGCGAATGTGTCAAGCTGGGTGACGGAGACAACAGCTGGGAGTAGTATGGAAAGCCAAAAGTGCCATATATCGCCACTTTTTCAACGCGTCCTGTCTAAAGACGCCGCTTCTTACGGGCGTTTTTAATTATAACTCCGTAAAAAGCGGCGCTTGTCTAAAGCGCCAAAAGCGGCGCTTTTGCGGGGAGCCTTAAAACGCCGCTTTTTACGCGACAAAGTGACGTAAAACGCGCCGGTTTTTTACGGCGTTGTAAGGAGGCACAGTAAACGCCGCTTTTTACGACGTAATAACGGTCCGAAGAACGCCGTAAATAACGGCGTTTTCCAGATGATAATGAGCCCTGCCCTCTGTTTAACACAACCAATACGTTCAGTGTTTCTGAAACCAATCAGCGGAGAGCACAGGAGACCAAAACAATGGATCCACAAGACTTGCCTGCTGTGTTGCTCTTTTGTATCGCCAGAGGAAATTACTAAAATTCAAAGGATTAATTACTGATCTTTTTTAATTTTTTTTATTTTTTTATATACTTTATTAATCCCCCTGAGGGGAAATTCAATGTTTTCACTCTTGCTTGTCAATTCAATTACACACAGGTCCAAAAGACACACACACATGCACATGCACAAACAGGACCTGTACATGCACAAAGTGGAGAGATGTCAGAGTGAGGGGGCTGCCCTTGGTCAGGCGCCCCGAGCGGTTTGGGGGTTCAGTGCCTTGCTCAAGGGCACCTCGGCAGTGCCCAGGAGGTGAACTGGCACCTCTCTAGCCACCAGTCCACGCTCCATATTTGGTCCGAACGGGGACTCGAACAGGTGACCCTCCGGTTCCCAACCCAAGTCCCTATGGACTGAGCTACTGCCGCCCCTGCATGAAAGTATAATCACCGTGGCTGGAAACGCTGTGCTCACAATATATCGGTTTATAAAATAAACAAAACCTTAATCATCGTATTGTACATTTAACCGTGAACCAACCCGAGCACTGCCTCTGTGAGAGACTTGGGCTTGCTGACTGTGTGTGTCAGCGTCATAAGTTTTCCCCCTTTGCAGCACTTCTAAAAGTGGTTTGCCTCTAGCTCTGTGTCAAATAATGCCTACAATATTTTTTAAAAATGTATGAAGTCCAAATGTATTACTCGTCATACAATTTCCATTTATTAGTCTTGCTTTTTGTTTTGTTTTAATGTCATAATTATCTGAACAATCCTAGCTAAAACATTTATTTTGACATGCTACTCGTTACAGTTATTTCCATGTTCACCAGTAATCATTAGCACAATTTCTAATGTAAAACATATCAAGTTTGCGCCACATCTGATCTCTGCAAACTGGTGTAGGCGATGTTACACATTTTAACCACAGGGTGGCAGTAGTGGTTAAAACTGGCTTTTCCCAGCTGCTGGAGCTACAAGGCTGCAACCTGTCGACCACACTCAATCAGCTATTATTTTTAATTTCATCATAATTCTTGCAGTTACTAAAACGATGTTGCACAGGAAATTAAGCTTCTATTATTCAAACTTGACTCACCTTTACATCCTCCACAGCTTTTTTTTTTTTTTTTAAATACATTTCCAGTGCTGTAAATTGTTGAAATGTGTGCAGTTTAAATGTAAAATTAAACAATGTATTAAGACTTGCTTTGCTGGTTTTTAAATGGAGTATATCTGGTATGAATTTTAACAGCAACATGAACACCACCACACACTGCTGCAATCAATAATCAAGTCAGAAAAAACTTCAAAAACTATTTCATTATATTATTTTAAAGGTTGAATGAAGCCTCTCGCTGTCTGGATGAAGAGGAGGCAGCGGCAGCGGGAGTTGAATTAGTGGAGCTCATCACAGTGTGCAGCTCCTCCTTTGTCTTGATCAGAATGTGCTCCCACTTCCTTAGCCTGGGAGGAAGAGGAGAGGTTATCAGGGTCAAACTGGGTCATTTAATTGACGTGTTTTGTATTTTCTTTCCATTACTACAAGAAATTTAAGGGACAGCAAGAAGGACTTCAGCCTACGGGTTAACGAAGAAGCTGGAGAGAATGAGACCAGTAACAGGCTCAAAACACTCCCTCCAGGTATCCTCACCTGCTCTATGTCTACAAGTCCTGAGAAAAGTATAAAGATCACCCTCCCTGATGGAATCTGATAATTGGCAGTGTAATCAGTGTAATGTTCTCAGCCATAGCCTCTTGTCAAATATGCACACCTATGCAATTAGTTGATTACAGGTGTGTGCAATTAACACATTAAATCAATCAAATAACAATATATTCTGGACCGCAATAGAAGATATGTGGCGATAGAGAAAAAGAGAAAAAAAAGATCAAATACAAATATAAATATTATCTTCACCAACATCTTATATATGAGAAAAATATTGGGAAAAAGAGAAAATACATATCATAAATGCAGACAACACGATTAATTCTTTGTAGAATCCCATTAAAAGCTTCAATCAGAATAGTACAAGTAATTAAACAACAATTCAGTAAGTTAGATATGGGAGCCTTTTCTACAAACACACTCAAGTCCAATTCATCATGAAGACCAAAGTTAGTCCCAAAAGTTTGAAGTTCTGTGATCCAAAAGGCTTCTCATCTAAGAAGTTTCTCCTTTAGATCACCCCCACGTCTAGGCAGGACTACTTTTTCTATACCACAATAGCTAAAGGCTGTAATTGGATGATTAGCCTGTTTAAAGTGGACTGCTACTGGGTTGTTATTTCGGATAATGAAAGGTGATTCTAGATGGTGTTTTGGGGTTAGGGTTACAGTTACGCACTGTAGCTTTAAACAAAAATGTCTCTGTTGACACAGTAAAAAATATCTTAAGACATGTATTAACCATGTGTGTGTGTGTGTGTGTGTATGTGTGTGTGTAGTGGGGGTACTGTAAGCAATTAGGCTACTGTTGTGGTTAGCCTACTGTCCCTTTAAATATATTGTGGTCACTGCACTTTAAGTTACTCCCTGGTCATCTTCTATTCCTGAGTAAGTATCACTGTTTTTTCATTTTTCCTTAACATTCCCACCCAGTTAGGCAAAAGTAAAATGAAAATTGAATCACATTTCGTAATCTGAAATATTTGTTAATAATCATCATATTTGCTAGCTTGATCACAACCACTAATGGTTGCTAACTTTAGCTATCACACACACACACACACACACACACGGTTAATACATGTCTTAAGATATTTTTTACTGTGTCAACAGAGACATTTTTGTTTAAAGCTACAGTGCGTAACTGTAACCCTAACCCCAAAACACCATCTAGAATCACCTTTCATTATCCGAAATAACAACCCAGTAGCAGTCCACTTTAAACAGGCTAATCATCCAATTACAGCCTTTAGCTATTGTGGTATAGAAAAAGTAGTCCTGCCTAGACGTGGGGGTGATCTAAAGGAGAAACTTCTTAGATGAGAAGCCTTTTGGATCACAGAACTTCAAACTTTTGGGACTAACTTTGGTCTTCATGATGAATTGGACTTAAGTGTGTTTGTAGAAAAGGCTCCCATATCTAACTTACTGAATTGTTGTTTAATTACTTGTACTATTCTGATTGAAGCTTTTAATGGGATTCTACAAAGAATTAATCGTGTTGTCTGCATTTATGATATGTATTTTCTCTTTTTCCCAATATTTTTCTCATATATAAGATGTTGGTGAAGATAATATTTATATTTGTATTTGATCTTTTTTTTCTCTTTTTCTCTATCGCCACATATCTTCTATTGCGGTCCAGAATATATTGTTATTTGATTGATTTAATGTGTTAATTGCACACACCTGTAATCAACTAATTGCATAGGTGTGCATATTTGACAAGAGGCTATGGCTGAGAACATTACACTGATTACACTGCCAATTATCAGATTCCATCAGGGAGGGTGATCTTTATACTTTTCTCAGGACTTGTAGACATAGAGCAGGTGAGGATACCTGGAGGGAGTGTTTTGAGCCTGTTACTGGTCTCATTCTCTCCAGCTTCTTCGTTAACCCGTGGGCTGAAGTCCTTCTTGCTGTCCCTTAAATTTCTTGTAGTAATGGTAAGAAAATACAAAACACGTCAATTAAATGACCCAGTTTGACCCTGATAACCTCTCCTCTTCCTCCCAGGCTAAGGAAGTGGGAGCACATTCTGATCAAGACAAAGGAGGAGCTGCACACTGTGATGAGCTCCACTAATTCAACTCCCGCTGCCGCTGCCTCCTCTTCATCCAGACAGCGAGAGGCTTCATTCAACCTTTAAAATAATATAATGAAATAGTTTTTGAAGTTTTTTCTGACTTGATTATTGATTGCAGCAGTGTGTGGTGGTGTTCATGTTGCTGTTAAAATTCATACCAGATATACTCCATTTAAAAACCAGCAAAGCAAGTCTTAATACATTGTTTAATTTTACATTTAAACTGCACACATTTCAACAATTTACAGCACTGGAAATGTATTTAAAAAAAAAAAAAAAAAGCTGTGGAGGATGTAAAGGTGAGTCAAGTTTGAATAATAGAAGCTTAATTTCCTGTGCAACATCGTTTTAGTAACTGCAAGAATTATGATGAAATTAAAAATAATAGCTGATTGAGTGTGGTCGACAGGTTGCAGCCTTGTAGCTCCAGCAGCTGGGAAAAGCCAGTTTTAACCACTACTGCCACCCTGTGGTTAAAATGTGTAACATCGCCTACACCAGTTTGCAGAGATAAGATGTGGCGCAAACTTGATATGTTTTACATTAGAAATTGTGCTAATGATTACTGGTGAACATGGAAATAACTGTAACGAGTAGCATGTCAAAATAAATGTTTTAGCTAGGATTGTTCAGATAATTATGACATTAAAACAAAACAAAAAGCAAGACTAATAAATGGAAATTGTATGACGAGTAATACATTTGGACTTCATACATTTTTAAAAAATATTGTAGGCATTATTTGACACAGAGCTAGAGGCAAACCACTTTTAGAAGTGCTGCAAAGGGGGAAAACTTATGACGCTGACACACACAGTCAGCAAGCCCAAGTCTCTCACAGAGGCAGTGCTCGGGTTGGTTCACGGTTAAATGTACAATACGATGATTAAGGTTTTGTTTATTTTATAAACCGATATATTGTGAGCACAGCGTTTCCAGCCACGGTGATTATACTTTCATGCAGATCAGTAATTAATCCTTTGAATTTTAGTAATTTCTTCTGGCGATACAAAAGAGCAACACAGCAGGCAAGTCTTGTGGATCCATTGTTTTGGTCTCCTGTGCTCTCCGCTGATTGGTTTCAGAAACACTGAACGTATTGGTTGTGTTAAACAGAGGGCAGGGCTCATTATCATCTGGAAAACGCCGTTATTTACGGCGTTCTTCGGACCGTTATTACGGCGTAAAAAGCGGCGTTTACTGTGCCTCCTTACAACGCCGTAAAAAACCGGCGCGTATTACGTCACTTTGTCGCGTAAAAAGCGGCGTCTTTAGACAGGACGCGTTGAAAAAGTGGCGATATATGGCACTTTCGGCTTTCCATAGAGTAGAACTGCTTATCGACTAGCGTGGAGAAATGCACGTCTGATGTGATCGGAAGTGCTCCGGCTCACACGAGAATTTCGGTGGGCTGCGCTTCGCAGCACTTCCACTGGCGGTGTGGCCCTGGCAGTGCGTTGGTGCCCAGGCCAACGCCAACTCACAAAGAGGACAGCTGCGGTGGTGTTTTTTTTTTCTCCACAGTTGAATATCAATTTTCACATTCGAAGGTCCATTTTTTTTTCATATTCGAATTTAAATTCGAATTTAGAATATTTGTTGACAGCCCTAGTTGCACGCAGTGTTAATTGTGTTTCCAAAATAAGATGATGAGGAGATGGTGACATCAGTAAACACTAACTATAACTATATCAACTTGCTGTATTGTTGACAAAAAAAATACTAAAATACATTAAAAAAAGACTAAAATCTCTTATTATTTTTGGTGACAATACAGAAGAAACCAAATAGTATAGACCCTTATTTATTTATGTATTTGTATAGACTCAGATGTCAATAGTTTTCATTGACTAAGACCGAAATGCCTAGACTTTCAATTAACTAAAACTTGAACTTAACTAAAACAGGCTGACTAGGGCTGCTCGATTATGGAAAAAATCATAATCACAATTATTTTGGTCAAAATTGAAATCACGATTATGAAAACGATTATGCAGTGCAAACGATTATGCAGCGCACGGCGGAGTTCGGCCCTGATGCACACGCACGCGCCCCCCCGCCCACACACACACACACACACACACACACACACACACACACACACACACACTGACCGACCTCTCTCGCTTTCCCTCTGCCATTTTCGGCATGCTGTTTTTGAAATCTTCCGCGATCACCTGCCTCTCGCATTACTCGTAGTTCACCTACTTGACTGACTCGTGGAGTGAATAGAGAAGAGAGGAGGGGAAGGTATTGCGCATGCGTGGCTTCTGGGTGCGTTTGATTTGCAACACAAGACAACGAGAGTAAACTGACAAGAAGCGCATAATCGTTTTATGTAGATTATTTTGTTTTCATAATCGTTGAAGGCCCAAATCGCAATCTAGATTAAAATACGATGAACCAAGCAGCCCTAAGGCTGACTAAATATGATCAAAACTAACACTTGGACATCTGACGTAGGACTAAGACTGCAAAAAAAAAAGACAAAATTAACACCAGTTGCATGTCACAGGAGAATGTTGTGTGAACTTGGTTGCTGAATTTGTTTTCAGTGACCCTCGATCATTATTGAACCAAAGCTGGGCTCGAAGTGTTGAGTTAAGGGGGATTTATACTTGTGCGGCAGACCCTAAGCCGTAGCCTACGCAGATGGCCTATGCCCCTGTGAGCATTTATACTTGGACTGTGGTGGTTAGACTGAAGAGAATTTGTCAGTCAATTATATTTACGTGTGTGTGTGTGTGTGTGTGTGTGTGTGTGTGTGTGTGTGTGTGTGTCTGTGTCTGTGTGTCTGTGTCTGTGTCTCAGCTTGCAGGAGTGTGTGATGTGCTGGTAGAAAACTATCTACCAGGGAAACTACATCAGATGGGTTTAGGATACGAGCAGCTGAGCAGAGTGAACCCACAACTCATCTACTGCTCCATATCAGGTACTGACTGACTATCTGACTTACTGACTGACTGACTTACTGACTTACTCACTGAATTATTTACTTACTTACTGACTTGTTAGGCTCATTTTAGATGAGCCAGGCCCATGCAGATTTGATCAGCAGCGATCGCCACACAAGGCATGATGGTTAGTTTTGTTTTCATGGAAACACCTGGTTGTCACTGAATCTATCAGCTGATTGGTTTAGATGTTGAGTTAACAATAAGATGTTTTAGATAAACCTTTCATTTTTCATAGAATTTCAGAGATTTAGATGTTATTTGTCTAATTTGAAGGTTTATTCTGTTAACAGAAATCATGTTGTGTTACTGATGGTGACGTTAAATTTATATGAGAATTCATGTAATTCATGTAACTTTCCAGGCACGGCGCTGTTCATCTCAAACTAGCCTGTTTACTTACTGATCCACTGACTGATTTACTGACTTACTTACTTACTGACTTTCTTATTGACTTACTGATGTGCTGACTTGCTGACTTACTTACTTACTTACTCGGTTCGTTCGAGATAAGCCAAACCTGTGCAGATTCGATCACCGGCAATCGCGGCACAATGCGTGCCAGTTAGTTAACTGTCCGACTTCATTCCAACTTGCTCTGATGTCATACAAAAGTAGACAGCAATAATTTCACAATAGCGAGGCGGCCGCAGTTTTTAGAGCCAGGCACTGCAGTTGCTCTCCACTGACTGCAAGAGCTAGAGCATTATGGAAAATGCCTGGCTCTTACCTGATCTATCAGCTGATTAGTTTAGATGTCGACACAACAATATGACTCTTTAGATCACACATTTTAGATGTTGAATTTCTGAAATTTTGGTTTTATTTGTCTGATTTGTAGGTTTATTCTGTTAACAGAATACATATTGCGTGACTGATGGTGAAGGTTAGTCGTCAGAGACTAAATACATTCATCATAAACGATACAGAGTCTACTGTACATTGGACTGTTAATTATTGAAGTAGCCTATTTAGCAACACACAGACTTGTGGTCAGTGGGATGTGAGGATACTTAAAATAACATCTGTACAGATGTGAAGCCCCGACTATATCTGACTGATCTTTAATGAAAGCTGTCTTGTGTTTTTTTACCTTCGAAAATATTAATCTTATACTCAGATGATGCTGATTCACATGAAAATTCATGTAAAATGTAAAGCATTTTAATAAATTAATCTATCATAATTAAAACAATTAGAGACTGAAAACAAACTGATATAAGGGTCTGATAACATTTTTAATAACTTGACATCATATCGGACAGGATGTGAGTGTTTCTGTGACTTCCTGTGCGGACTGAAGTCTGCTGGTAACTGTCGGGAAAGTGTCCCACTTCATCACAGCTTTTGGTCACCGCCCCCTGCCGCAGCCGCTTGATCCTGTTCACTCTCCAGGCGAGGTGCAATTCATCTCGAACAGGCCTACTCACTTACTTACTGACCTAATTACTGACTTACTGACTGACTGACTTACTTACTTGGTGCCTGGTGGTATACTGGTACTAATTTCCTGAATTATATACATCTTTGATATACCACCATAGCGGTGCACAGCGGAAACAACTGCTGCAACTTAACAACAGGCAGGAAAATATATTATGGTGTTTGAAAATATATTATGGTGAACACTTTGGTTGCAGCCAACCGCACAGAGCATTTTGAGAGGTGTCTCATAGTAACTGCATACCCTTCGCACTGATGTTAACTTTATAACAGCAATTTATTAACCCACCACAAACTCTGCAACAGGGCACAACACCACGACACACAATTATTTTGTGACACATAAACAAGTTTTAACACTAATAATTTTAACATTAATTAACATTTACAAAATTACTCAGCTGAATGACATACTGGGTACAGCTGGCGAGCTAGCCAGTTAGCATAAGGCAAGGCAAGGCAGGTTTATTTGTAGAGCACAATTCGTACACAAAGTAATTCAAAGTGCTTTACAGAACAAGAAAATGCATTAAAATCACAATACAAAATAAAAACATAAATAATCCTTATAAAATGAACGTTAAAAGTGAAGAGTGCAGATAAGATCCTTTCAGTCATATGCACAGTGAAATAGAGCTGTTTTGAGCCTAGATTTGAACATTGTCAGAGTAGCGGCCTGTCTCACATCTTCGGAAAGACTGTTCCAGATTTTAGCTGCATAAAACTGGAACCCTGATTCCCCATGTTTAGTCCTGACTCTGGGCACCAGCAGGAGGCCGGTCCCTGAGGTCCTCAGAGTCTGAGATGGTTCATATGGCACTAACATGTCAGAGATGTACTTTGGTGCTAGGCCATGGAGAGACTGGTACACAAGCAGAGCTGCTTTAAAGTCTATTCTCTGAGCCACAGGAAGCCAGTGTAGAGACCTGAGCACAGGACTAATGTGCTCATACTTCCTGGTTCTGGTCAGGACCCGAGCAGCAGCATTCTGGATGTACTGCAGCTGTCTTACAGCCCGTTTGGAGAGGCCAGTGAGCAGGGCGTTACAGTAGTCTAACCTACTAGAGACAAATGCATTGATAAGTCTCTCCAAGTCAGGTTTAGACACTATGCCTTTGATTTTGGCAATGTTTTTTAGATGGTAAAAGGCTGCTGATGTTATTGATTTGATGTGGCTGTTAAAGTTCAAGTCTGAGTCCATTATTACCCCGAGATTTCTAACCTGATTTGTAGGTTTTAGAGAGAGAGACTGGAGGTGACTGCTGACACTTTCTCTTTGTTTCTGTGGACCAAATACGATGACTTCTGACCTGTTGGATGCAGTGACAGAGTGAATCCACTGGTCCATATTCACCTGCTGTCAGTGAGACATAGATCTGAGTGTCGTCTGCATAATTGTGGTAGGACACATTATTACTTTGTATTAACTGGCCTAAAGGCAGCATGTAGAGATTGAACAGAAGGGGTCCCAGGATTGACCCTTGGGGCACCCCACAGGTCAAGGCCATATGGTCTGAGGCACAGTTACCAATGTTAACAAAGTACTTCCTGTCTTCTAGATAGGACTTCAACCAATTTAGGGCCATGCCAGAGATGCCCACCCAGTCCTCTAGTCTCTGTAACAGGATCTCATGATCGACAGTGTCAAAAGCAGCACTCAGATCTAGCAGGACTAAAACTGAGACTTTGCCTGCGTCAGTGTTCAGGCGGATGTCATTTGTCACCTTAATAAGAGCGGTCTCAGTGCTGTGATGGGGTCTAAAACCTGACTGGAAAACATCAAAGGAGTTGTTCATTAGGAGAAAGTCAGTAAGCTGTTGGTAAACAACTTTCTCAAGGACTTTACCTAAAAACGGCAGATTTGAAATGGGCCGGTAGTTGTTCAGTACTGTGGCATCAAGACTGCTCTTCTTTAGGAGAGGCTTTATGACCGCAGTTTTCAAGGCCTTTGGGAATGTTCCAGACTGTAGTGACATGTTAACTATGTGAGCGAGTGGTGGTAACAAACTGCTCAACACAGACTTTAGAAATCTAGTGGGTAACACATCAAGGCAGCATGTAGATGAACTCAGACTGGTGATGATCTCTTTGACAGTTTTGTCAGTTACAGGTGCAAAATGAGTCAGCTCTAAGTGTCTAGGTGGCTGCAGGGTTGTTATTGGTGTTGTGGAATTGATGGCATTTTTAATGGTCTGAACCTTGTCGCAAAAAAATACTGCAAACTCTAGGAGAAGCCACAGAACATTCAGGATTAGGAAAGAGAGATGGAGGATGAGAGGAGCTGTTTAAAAAATCTGAATTGCTTGTGTCTGAAGGAAAAAAAAAACACTTAAAAGATGATATGGTGGAGCTTACTGGTAGCATTAACCTGCACTTTTTCAGACATTATGGTTACTGCTGGAGTCGGAGATGACAGAGAAACAACAGAAGTAGAAATCCTCCTGCTTCCCAGAAGTCAGCGGTGTGACAACATGTTGCCTGTCAGTTATGTAAACAACAAACACATCATTGAAAGAAAAACTACATCCTGCAGGCTATGCTAGTAAAGTCAAAGTGGCTTTTAGCAGATATGGAAACTCCAGCTGTTGTTGTAAAGATCCCCCTGCCATCATCTGTTGATCTTAATGGATCAACTCTCTTAATCCAACAATGGCACAGCCATCAGTACTGAAAAAAGTTAAAATCAAAAATCAAATTGAATTGTGACTTTAAAATCAAAAATTAAATCAAATTGTGAATTTAGAGAAACGTGACTCTTTTAGAATGATGACATTAAAATGGTATGATGTTCTATAAACTCTTTATAGTAAACAACTATAAACCTAAATAAAAGGAAAAAACAGATAACTGTGACACACTGTGAAACTGCAAACATCTTAAAAAAAAAATACAACGATAAAAAGTTTTGGTCATACTGCCCAGTACCTACTGACACCTTTTCACATCATTTTCATCATTTAACTTTATTACAGAGTGAATTCGGCTGCCTGTTTCTATAAAGTCTGACACAATTGTTAAATTACAGGATATGAAGTTGGGACTCTTGTTTTATTCTGGAATTAGTTCACAGGCTGTATTTATTGCTGGAGATTCACTGAGGTATTATTGTGGTTGTATGAGTAGTTATTTAACCTATTTTGATCCCTCTCTAGAGCCAGTGTTGGGTTTGTCCGTTCTGGCCTACTGTAGAAAAATGGTGGTGCAACATGGCGAAATCAGCAGATGAGGACCTGCTCTTTATGTAGATATAAACAGCTCATTCTGAGGTGACGAAAACACAATGAAACTTATTTTCAGGTGATTAAATACTAATGAAAACATAATTATTATATTATATTCCATTTCTGCCAAAATATCCCCCTATTTCCTATACACTGGAGCTTTTAACCTGCAGTATGTAGAATTTAAATACAGTAACCCAGAATGGACAAACCATGTGTTTTTGCATTGGCCACTGTAGTTGAAAGCCCATCTGAGACAAGGGTGTCAGAAAAACACATCTTTTTGTGTGAAACTGCTTTATACTGTGTGCTTACTGCATTAAATCAGCTGGTCTGTTTGTTTTGGAGAGTAATTCATATAATAATTCAGCTCCCAGTAAAAACCTCCTGAACAATGAACACTGAAGGAATTCTAATCAGTTGAAGTTTCAGCTGGTTATTATCTGCAATCCTCGCTGCCTGACGCCATTAAATCCACCTAAATCTGAGACACTGGGCCTTTAAAGACCTGAAACTGATCCAACAGTATTGGAGAAAATGAACATCACTCATTTATAATTTAACATTTATCAGAAATGTTGATAAAGAGATTATCATAAGGTGCACTGAGCACATTTCCACGATTGAGATTCAGTTCGCTAAAGATATAAAATTTGTCCTGAGGGTGGCGCTAGAGGAAAAGTCACAAGGTCAAAAAATGTAGAAGGTTCATCATCAGGGGAGCTTTAAAATGATCAGGACATTTGAATGAAATCTGTCCACTGATGATTCCTCCCACCTTGTAGTCATAAGCCAATTTTCCACCGCAGGAGCTTTAATCATTTACCCGGGATTTAGAAAAACCTTGGCGCGTTTCCACTGAAATTACCCAGGGAAAAAAACTTGCCCTCAACCCCAAACTTTCCCTGAAAAAAGTACCTAGTAGGGAAGTAGGACTTTTCAGATTTCCTGGAATTCTTGAGGGGCAGGGCTGTTTGCTGAACACACACTTGCAGCGTTCCACACTTCCGTGCCAGTGTGGCTGCAAACTTTATTTAATTTCTACAAGCTTCACTTTGTTTGTGTTTTGATTAAGGATGGGTACCGAAACTCGGTACTAAATTAGCCCTGGGGCTAAATTATTATTATTATTATTATTATTATTAGATTGTAGTATTGATAAGCGCTAATGGTATCTGTTCTTTTGTGCCAGCGCTGATCTCCTCCACAAACACACACATCCACACACATGCACACATACCTACACAACACGGTAACCAGTGAACAGTTGAAAGGCGGCGGTGGAAACAAAGTGAGGATAACTCGAAATGACTCAAGTTGACAGCAGCTACACTCGTTACTGTAAATGACATTAAACCTTAGTGAGTAAGAAGCCCATACTTTATCAATACATGTGTTCAGCAAGCATGGACATGTAAAAATGCAGACAGTGATATTCAATATGCTCCGTTCACAGTCTCTCATCCACCGTCACTAACATTATGTCTTACACGCTGATTTAGACAGCACTCTAGTTCGACTAGTAGCGCATTGTTACTAATAAGCTCAAATGACAGCTGTCTGTATGTAGACTAACTTAGTTTGACACTTAGAATACTTTTAAACTTAGCTGCTGGCTGAGACAAACTACCCCTCCTGTCTCTACCAGCACTAATGTTACCATGTTACCAGCCAACAAGCTGGCGGAGCTAAATATAGGGTACATGCCAAATCATCTATGTCATCAGCCTGATTTGAATACATTTTCTGGAAACACAAACCACATAGATTACCAGGAATTCTTTTGCCTAGGTAAATAAATTACGGGAAATAAAAGTTCCTGGAAATATTGGTGTAAAAGAGGTCACTGTGACGGTTTAACAAGTAAAGACGAGTCAAACTTCGGTGAACAGACTGTGATTCAAAGGTTGATAATTATGGACGAGGAGCTCATGTTCTATCTCATTTAACTCAAGCTCTTTTAAAGGCCCATTACAGCTAACAGGCGGCACTGCGCCCTCCTCAGCAGAAAGTGACTGCTGGCACAACTGTTGCGGCGTCTGGATAATGTGGAACGGCTGCACAGTGGGCTTTAATGGAAAAGAGATTGAGCTGGTTGACTAATGCGCCGAGCATGGCAGAAACTGGAGTCACTTTATGGGTGGACTCATTCTGGGTTGAACACATTTGAGAGAAAGGTTCTCTTCTGAACAAGTCTGAACATTTAACATTTATTGATTATTACTCAGTTTATGGACACTGAAAAACGATGTTGAATCAGCAGTAATTCACAGACAGAAACCTGATTCATCAGAGTTCTCACAGACTAAGACTGAAATATCTTTTAATCACCAGTGCCAATGTATCGATGATAGTGACACCAACTGCACACAGTTACACATCATGGTGCATTCCAGGACACTCCTACATCTAACACATGATAGCAGTCAAATGGCATTGCCTTGCTGAAAACCCCCTGAAGAAAATTATTAACTGGCGGCAGGTCTGGAAAATAATTCAATTGTCAGTCGGTCCAGCTGGTTTTAACATCTGACTCTCTGCATTCCCGCATGGCATAAATAAAGAATTCATCAAAGCCCCTCTCCAGTGTATTTTGGCATTTTTATGATATTTCATATTTTTCTTGTCTTCACAATATTGATTGGCCAGAATGTTTGCCAAATATGTTTTCACAGATAACTTAATTTTGTGCTCAAAGTTAAAAAAGAAGGTTGTTGCTAAAACGTGAAGATGACATACGACTATAGTTGCAGGAAATACATCATCCTCCAAACCTTAAACATGCCAACATCATCAACATCATAGTGTGCCTGCCAGTTAACTTATCTTGTATTTTACCATAACTGTAGCATCATAGTCTTAGTTATATTGCTCTGTGTAGTTGTGTCCTTCACCTTAGTTTAATGTGTTGTTTATTTTCATAAAGGCATTTGTAGCCTATGTGCCGTAACAGCTGCAATCAATACAGTGAATTATACAAAGTCCCACCCGCAGAAACAGCACAACATACGGACACTGGGAAGTGCACAGCTATCAGTCCAAAAGTCAGAAAAAATAAAAAGATTCAGCTTTGGGCTGTGTAGGTGCAGAGCTGAAACAAGAGCAGCTGATGCTGGTGGATAGTGATCCTTCAAAATGTCCCATAACTCTGTTTTAAACAGCAGACCTCTGCAACATATCTATCCTTCCCTCAGTGAACTGGCATGTGGCTGTGCAGCTTCCCGGTGCAGCAGCAGACAGCCAACCGACAGCTGCAGCAGGAAGAGATGGTAAAGAAGAGACAAAATGTTGGTGTGTTGTGCTAATTGTTGTCTCATTTGTGCTCTGATAAACAAAATTTGTCAAATTTAATGCCATAGTGCTTTTTCCCAAACTACTTTAGCTGTAGTCTCGTTACTATGGTAATGCATTAACCTTATGTTTCACTATCAACCACATCCCCATTCTCTGTTTAGGAAGGAACTTTAACCATAAAACAGGAAATAAAACTGGCTGGAGAGGGGCTTTAACAAGCAGTGTTATTTAGATTCTTATGGCAGTGTAGCCATGGACGGATTACTGAACAGGCCAACCAGCCACAGGCCCAGGGGCCCAAAGTGTCTGGGTCACGCTCAGCCACATGCTTTTTGGTCTGGGTCAGTTAAAAGCTTTTACATCAATATTTTAACAACATCAGTATTAGACTTTGGAGGTATCAGATTTTTCATAACTTCACACCTTCCTGGAATTTAATCGGGGTATACGCTATATGGCGGTATCGGTGAGTGGACACCTGCCCCTTGCACGGGACCGGCGAGTTCGCCACTCAAGGTCTCTCAACTTTCACAATGTAATAAATACACCAAAGTGTCAAAACACAAAATGTCAAAACAGTATATTTTAACACCCTTTTCCCTTATTAAAATGACAAATACAATCATACACTTTGCAAATTCTCACAGAACTACGCTAGGCTTAACTTCCTTGTTAACTCACGGTAAAACACTCTAAATTCGCACTTAACAGAAACAAAATAAAACTCACCAAAACCGTCTTGGTTAGTCTTTTTAGTTGTTCAGTTAATTAGTCCACTGTTCCAACAATCACCACCCTTGGTTTGGCGGTCTAAATAAGTCCTTAATTCACAGAGTTGGAGGTAAAAATAAGCTGTTGTCCCTGTCATATCTCTGCTCTCTCTGCTGTTGCGGGCACAACACAGGCCGGCTGTTCACAGTCAGTACTGTAATGTTTATCTCCACCAGTTGTAGTCAGGTTAGCTGCCTCTTCCACCACACTGACCTTGGTGGCCTCTGACATCCTCTTTACAGCCTCTCCACTATGAGGTTAATAAAAAGAAGAATCTGTATTTTTGGCGGTATTTAAAATCATTAGATTAGATTAGATTACTTTATTGTCATTGTACAGAACATACATTGAAATTCAGTTGCATTCAAGATCGGACTCAGAATAAAAAAATAAATAAATGGAAAGTAAGAATAAATAATAAATGCATTCATCCATCACTCATACTCTCATCTACACAGTAGACACACCATACTCTCATCATGCCAACGTATGCAGTTAAAAGAGATAAAATAAAGTGCTCATAAAATTATTGCACATAAACAGATTATTGCACATTTTGTTGTGATGTGATCTGGGGGGTTGTTTTCAGTTCAGAATTCATTTTGGTGATGGCTTTGGGATAGAAACTGTTCATAAAACGTGTGGTGCGTGTTCTGATGGACCTGTTTTTTGGAGGGTAACAGTTCAAACAGGTGATGGGCAGGGTGAAATGAGTCCTTTAGGATGTTGTGTGTCTTCTTCAGGCAGCGGCAGGTGAAAATGTCTTCTATGGCAGGTAGCTGGTGTCCTATGATGTTTTGTGTGGTTTTTATGACTCTCTGCAGGGATTTTTTGGTCGTTCTCAGGAAGTACTGTCGTCGTTGGGCCTTTTTGACCAGTGCTGTAGTGTTAACTGTCCATGTGAGGTCCTCTGTAATGTGTGTGCCCAGGAATTTGAAGCTGGACACCCTCTCCACCCTCTCACCATTGATATACAGTCGCAAATGGACATCCTGCTTCTACCTGAAGTCAATTATGAGTTATTTTGATTTTTTGATGTTCAGAGTCAGATTGTTCTTGCTGCACCAGACTGTCAGCCCCTGTACCTCCTCTCTGTAGGCCGACTCATCGCCTTTGGTCATCAGCCCCACCACAGTCATGTCATCTGCAAATTTATCTGTGGTGGTGGTGTTGTGAGATGGTACACAGTCATGAGTGTACAGAGAGTCGGAAGGGGCTCAGCACGCAGCCTTGTGGGGCTCCTGTGTTGAGTGTCAGAGTGGAGGAGCAGTGAGGGCCCATCCTGACTGACTGTAGCCGGTTTGTCAGGAAGTCCTTAATCCACAGGCAGGTGTTATGCTGTATGCCCAGGTCGGACATCTTAGTGAATAGTCTGCTGGGTAGGATCGTGTTAAACACAGAACTGTAGTCTACAAACAGCAGCCTTACATATGCCCCTTGTTGCTACAGGTGACACAGTACAGTGTGGAGGACATATGAGATGGAGTCATCTGTTGATCTGGTGGTTTTGTATGCGTATTGGTGGGGGTCTCAGGGTGGGTGGCAGAGCAGCCTTGGTGTGCTGCAGTACCAGTCTCTCCAGGCACTTCGTGATTATAGGTGTCAGTGCGACGGGCCTGTAATCATTGAGAGTTGTTATAGCAGTCTGCTTTGGGACTGGCATGATTGTGAATGTCTTCAGGCAGGTGGGGACAGTGCATTGTTTGAGAGAAAGGTTGAAGATTTTAGTGAATACATCACTCCACAGCACAGTCTCTGAGGACCCATCCTGGGACACCATCTGGGCCAGCTGCTTTCCTTGTGTTGATTTTACGGAGTGTGTGTTTCACATCAGCAGACTGGACGATGAGTGCCTGACTGTTGGTGGCTGGGGTTGGGTTGATGGTCGTCACTGCTCTTCCCTCCTTGAAGCGGCCAAAGAACTGGTTGAGCTGCTCTGCCACTGACGTGCTGCTGCTGGTCAGGCTGCAGGTATTGTTTTGCCTGGTAATGTGACGTATTCCCTGCCATGCCTGACAGGGGTCCGAGTTGCCAAAGTGGTCCTCAATCCTCTGCTTGTAGGCTGCTTTAGTGTCCCTAGCTGATGCCTTTCTTCAGGTTCTCCCTAGCCTCACTGTACTGTTATGATTTAAAAATAAACTTGTATACCGTAAATATAAATGTCATTGCCTAAGTCTAATACAATATATTAGGGGTGACCCCGAATAGTCAGTGATTCGGTGATTCGATTGGGAGAAGTCTGATTCGACTGCCAGTCTTGCCGTTGAATCGTCGCAAAATGTGGTTGTGAAACAAGACCGTACTATTCTGACTATATGGGGGTGCTCACTGCTGCTGAACATCTTGATTTGACATAGAATGTATTTGTTTTCTTGTAATTAATGATATATGGCCTATTTTGATACAAACATCAGCCTAATTTCTGTTAATAAAAACTGAGGTGAGTGAATGCGCTGCAGGACCATCAGAGCAGCATCGAGGCCTACGGTGATTTAAAGTTAAAGTCCCACTGATTGTCACACACCTGAATGTGTGAAATTTGTTCTCCGCATTTGACCCATCCCCTGAGGGAGCGGTGAGCAGCAGCGGTGCCGCTCTCGGTAATCATGTGGTGATGATTTACGGTAGCGGAGTGCGTAAACAAACACTTTGAAAGAGGTATGTGCTCTCAAATCAAACTTTTTTGAAGGATTATTTGTTTACCTGCAGTGTCTTGAAACAAATTTCACCGGTTTGTTTTCTTGATAGACTCTGATTTTTTATTTGGCTACTTTCTGTCCGACGATTGAGAGTGGTGACACACGGTCCGTGTGGATGAACTTGTATGAACCTGAGTTGATAATGAAGTAACTTGACGTCAGAAAGAAGGAAAACTGTTTTACTTTTACTTCTACTTTTATTATTATTATCTTATTATGCCAACTGAAGAATTAAATTTGTTTATTTGGATGTTTTAGCTCTTTTCTCTGGAGCGGAAACTGATGCAAATGAGCTCATTAATCAATGAAGGGGAAAACAACATGATTTGACGATTTGTCGGCTAAAGGAAAAATCTGTCAAATCAGATTCGACTATGAAAATTCTTAGTTGAGGACACCCCTACAATATATAGGCTAACATTATTAATGTATGGCTTTATGTCAGTACATATCATGGGTGTATAAATTAAATATTCCAACCTCAGCTGGACACTGATTGTCTATTGCAACTCTGTTTACCACAACAGTGATTTCTTTCTATACTGCATTTTTCCAGCTTTCGACTTTTGATGAAACTTTTCAGGCTGATAAATGGTTGGTTAAATTTGACCTGTGACGTCAGTGTTTCCATTCTAACTCAGAAAATTTCCTCTCCATATTGTGCCTCTCCATGTCGTAAACTGTAGGGGTGGGGCCTCTAAACTGAGATGGGATATTAAAATGCTGATTGTTTTCAGCTGCCACATTAATCAACATCTGATCACTCCTATGCTGTGATTGGGGAAATCCTGTTGTTTCATGAATCACATTTGAAACCTATTGTTAGATGATTTCTCCATTTGGATCTTCACTGGTATGCATGTTAGACTGATAAATGACGGCCCTGGTGTTTTCACTGTTAATTCTCATTTCCAGTTAGTCCTTACAGGCTACTTCTGTTACTTTACCAAACTTCTGCCAAAAATATTTAGTGTGATTCTCTAAAGCTCAGTTTTTTGATTAAGTTCATTTCCTGATAGGCATCAAGTTTTGCTGCAGGATCAGCTCTCTTCTAATTTCAAGCTGAAGTTTATTTTCTGTCTAAAACTTTAAATTAACAATTTTACTTCTTACTTTTTCTCATTTGATTCAGTTTGATGTCCACTCCCACAGTATTTTCAGTCCGGTACTTGTTGATTCGGGAGAGAACAGATGTGGCTCAGTCTCTGCCCCTCATTCCTGCAGTTCCAACGCTGAGCCACTCGAGGTCGTTGGACTCCACAGTAAAGACAGACCCTCTGAAGAGCTCATTTTTCCTCTCTGCAGGCTGTTAAGTGAAACCACTTCACACACTTAATAAGAGCCAGCAGTGACATTACACCACTTATTTAACTTCACACTGTTTCTTGTTGCATTTATTGACGCTGCTCAAAGACACACATTTACCAGCTTTTTAAGTGTGAGGCCTCTGTGATCTGCAGTGAAGTGTCTTTGTGTTTTTAGGTGATTTGTAACAGAAGTTCTGTGTGTCTCTGTGACCAGTACAAAGCCACATCAGAATGGTCCCTTAGAGGCTGCTGTGTTCATTACAGCCCCAACATCCTGATGATTTATGTGTTCTTGGAGGTAAACATGTAAAGTTTGCCCTGAGGGTGGCGCTGGAAGAAAAGGTCATGTTGTTACCCAATTCTGAGGAGTTTGTTGTCTTGTACAGTGGCTCAACATTCGTCAGTCAAAATCTGTTCTGATCACACCATAAGACACTTAATGACTGTTTTTATGTTGATGTTGGGGTGCAGAAGTCGTGAAAGATGTGCGAATATTGGGGATATTTAATGAAAACATGAGTAGCCACTCACCATTTGTGTTGCTTTATTGTGTGCTCTGAGTCTTAAAACCGAGAACTGAGTTAACATTTTACCACTCTGTTCCCTTGTCTCAAGGTCAGTTGGTTTTTGAGTGATGATTTTGAACTTTTTTGTGTCTTAAAAAAGAGTTAACAAGTGGCTAAATGAGACTACACAATGTCATCACGCTGAACACAGCTTTACATCCTCGTTGTGGAGATGACAAGTTGTGACTGTAGTGTAGTTTGTTTATAGCCTAACATTAGTTTTTTACTTCTGGCGATTGCATTTAGGCTTCAAATATCATTAAAGTTGTGTTCATGTGTAAAGGTTATCTTATTGAACAGAACAAAGCTTATTTCCTGAAAACTCCCCAAAAAACAATTTTGACAAGGGAACCAGGAAACGTTAACTTCCGGGTTGGCCTATAAAAAATGTCATCCTCACAACACTCCATTTTGCTTTAACTGCAAGCACATCTTTTTCTTGGCTACATGTTTGAAAAGTGCCATAGCATCCGGGAAGAATAAAATCAAGACATGACTAGGAGCCACTTGCACCAGACAACTTGTCGTGGCAGGTACAGGTCTCAGGGTGCTTTCACACCTAACCTGTTTGGTCAAAACAAACTCATGTCCGTTTCCATGGTTAGTATTATTTGTTTGGGCTGATGTGAAACCTTTCAATCAAACCCTGGTGTGTACCAAACAACGGAACCGAGGCCGCTCGGAAAGGTGGGTCTCAGTGTGCTTCCAGACTGACTCTGGTGAGGTTTGTTTGTGGAATGAAAGAAAACGCAGGATTTTGTAATCGCAGATATGTGATTTTAGCTTGATTCAGAATCCAGCAGCTGATTGTGAAATCCGTCTGCGATCTCATAATTGATCGTGTTAAAGGCCACATATATCCCATAACCGGTTTATATGTGTAACCATGGTTACACATATGCATGTCAGTGTGGGTCTTTTCCCTGATTAAAAAGCTGTTACAGGGCTCCAGACTAACTTTTTCCACTAGGAGCACCAGCGCTCCTTACTGAAAATTTTAGGAGCACCAGCACAAAATTTAGGAGCACTATCTATATCAACACAAAATATTTATAATTTTGTCGAGATTAACTGCATTACTGATAATTTAGCAATAAACACAGACAGCCCTGCAGGGTTCAACGCTAAGGTTTTTTTTCACTTGCCCAAAGTCAGTTTTTACTTGCCCTATAAAAATCGTTTAATTTAAGTGGCTATCAAATAACAAAGACTGCAGTTATTTTTATGTTATGTAATCTTTATTCACACTGTATCGTTCTCTCTCTATAATTTTGCGCCCTACTTGAGCCATGCCCACCTCTATTTCTTTTTCCCCCCTCTCTCCAGTGCTGCTGTATTAACACCGGGTTTAATATATTTTGCCTCCATCTCTCTGCCCTGCTCTACTCTACTTCAACGCTACTTAGCTCTCTCTCTCTACTCTACCAGTAGACTACCACATCCACCTGTTGCACAAAACGCACACAGCAGTGTTTCCCCTAGGATGGAGTTGTAGCAGCAGAGGTGAAGCACACACATGAAAAATAATTTTCACATGCGTGAAACTTTTTTGTATACTTGTAAAGCACAGCCTGCTGGGATGTTTCTATGTATACTGGCACCAGAAGGGCTCTTTAGGACTACGTACATACAGTACATGTGTGCACAGTAATAAGCAGGTGAAATGTCTGTCTGGCTTACATATGCAGTGTCTCAAGACTTAGGAAAATACAATTTTATTGAACATAATAAAAGTAAAAAGTCACTTGACATGCTGCTGTTTTGTGCTATGACCTATTTAAGTGCTGGAAGTTGTTAATTACGTGACAACGCCTGAACGCAACACAAAACAAGCTCGGCATGAGTGCCGTGCTGTGCTGCTGTGCGAGCAGCGTGTTTGTATGTGCGTAACAGCAGTCTGTTGTTATTTACACACTGTCCATAACAATAACTTTGTCAGCTGACAAACTGCACTGGGCTCGGGGTCAGGTTTGGTCAGGAAAATGCAGCCAGAGCTGCTCTAGCGTGCTCACCTGTGTGTGGCGGAACTCCGCTGTGCGCGATACAGAGAGCAGAGGATAAATGTTGACGCGTGACCATGTAGAGACAGATATGACACGATGACATAACACCATAAATAGTATATTGTTATGTTATTATATGAAGCGTCCGTCGCACAAAATAATATCAGTGGGGCTGTGGGCAGGCCATTGCTGACTCGTCCTCTGAACTGTCATTGTCGGAAGTTTGGGAAACTGGCACAGGACCGACAGGAGTTTCTGGATAATTTTTTCTTGTGAAAAACGAATCTATAGTTGGTTTCATAGCGTCACTTTATGGTCAAACGACACAGCACTATCTACTCGACACCTGCTCTGTGACCCCTCTCTGTCTAACCCCGCGTACAGTACACACGTAGGTAGGCTACTAACTGCTGCACGTTGTTATGATTACTGGCACCCCCCGCCTCGCAGTGCGCATCCAGACACACGACAGGCACACAGAGACACTTGCTTCCGCTCCTCCATGAAATGCAATTATAAAAAGAAGGGGGAAAAAAAGAAAGAAAAAGGGGGAGAGGAGTGGATTTGTAAGTCGCACGGCCTCCAAAAAAGGTCGCAAAATGCGACCAATTAGGCGCAGTCTGGAGCCCTGTGTTAAAACTGCCATCATTGTATCTGACTCTGTGCACCTTGTCAATTCATTAAAAAGTGTGTGACGGGGCGTTGGTAGTGTAGTGGGTAGTGCTTCGCTGCAGCAGTTGCAGGTTCAATTCCAGCTTGCAACCATTTCTGCATGTCACCCACACCCCCACCCCACCTCACTCTTTCCTTTACATTAAAGGCAAAAAGCCCCAAAAAATAAGCTTTAAAAAAAAGTGTGTGAAGGTGATCCCGCAGTATTTATTATTATCATTATTGAACAAGTTGTCTTCTTTTCATCCTGTCTCTATGTTAGTCATTATTCATAGCATGCCATTGATTTGCAGTCTAATAATAGCCTCCTAATAATGTTTACAATCAGTTATTTCCCCACACGGGTCCTGATGATGCAACTTATGCAACTTGAATAAATGAGTACAGCAGAATAGGTCCCAAGACCAGCAGATAATGAATCAGCAGACAGAAATTGTGATTAGGTAACCAAATGAAATATTCATGGGTGATGAATGATTGTGGATTAAAAAGTGATAGACGTGAGCAGTTCGCAGACGAGCTGGTATTAGTGCATGCGGCATGTAGTTAGAGGACCATGGATGACTGTGCATACGGCATGAGATGGTGTAGAACATGGGTGTTGAGGGAACGTGATAAATGACAGCCATCTAAACTGAACTGAGGTAGACAGAATAGGAATCATATGAACAAGTGCAAGGAAAATAGGACTGAACAGCAAGCAAATTTCAGGTCATTGGCAAATGGCTGATGTATGACTGTGACTTCATCAAATATGAGGGTGGGCAATAGGACAAACCATAACCGAGATTTAATTGAGAGGTAGCAGATGCGAAAACCACAAAAGACCACCACCAGCTATATGACTGACTTAGCGAGAAATTAGGGTGCAGAAACTTGATTTTTGAAATGTTGCAAAAATGGGGCCAGACCTGGCTCCCCCCAAAAACCCACGATAGGTACTTTGCTAATCTGCTGATAGTGGAAAAATTCTGCCCTGGCAATTATTGTGACAGTTGAGATTTATGATGATTGACATAAGGTCGCCAATGGCCGAAACAGCTTGTAAAAGGTCAGATGGCCATGCTACTGGTTTTATTTGGTAGAAGTGACATTGTTAATGTTGCTGTTGGCCTTGGCTTAATGTGAGTAGGGGAGAGTCTGCTAGCCGCTAGGGTACTTTATACAATTTAAAATGCCATAGGCTTGTGCTAAAACATTGGCATGATGTGTTTGTGGAAAGTGTGTCCAGTAAAAGACAAAGACAATTGTTGCCACTTAGCCATGTCCAATGCATCTTTCAGGTGTGGCTTGAACCAGCAGCACTTCACTGCACTGCACAGGAACCCCTCTGCTGACTAGTGTGTTTGAGGAGTAACATTGTGCAGCTGCATGTTTTCAAAAGTGGATAAGATCTCTGTCTTTGCATTTTATTTTGATCATTCTTTTAATTGCTTATGACATCTCAAATGTGGCTCGGCTCGCAATTGAAGATATTAAGATAATTATGGTGTATCACCAGTCAGCCTGAAATAAAGAGAGATGAATCTATTTATTTTTATTTTTATATGTAAGAATATTTTATTTTATTTATTTATTTATTTATATATTTTTCCCCCATATTGCTCAGCCTTAATAGATACTACCAACACTTGACTGGGAAATTTAATGCTAAATGTATCTATCTCAACAATAAGTGGACCAAGATTATTGCCCAATTACATGCAGTGGGTCCTTTATGATAAATGCCCTACCACTGTACTGGATGAGTGTCACTAAAAGGATTAGAGGTTGCATGGGCATCTTCGAGAGTATACGGACCAGCTGTATTTATTATTTATTTTATTTTATTTATTGTTTATTTGATAGGGACAGATACATTAAAGGAGCTATATGTAAGAAATCTAAAGCAAATAGTTTCCACCAGATGTGTGTTGGTTGCGTCTGCGGTCCAGCACGGCAGCGGAGCCGATTAGATTCAATTCTAGTCAATGTGTGTGTTTCCACCGGCTCTGGCAGTGCTGCGTTCCGGCTCCGTCTCAGCTCCGGCACTCCGGAGGCCTCCGCAACAGATACGCAGCACTTCTATTTTTGTCGGACGCCAGAGCACAACGCAGCAATTCAGCACAGAGCAGATTGTGCTGGGCAGGAAGTCGTGCACAGAAACAAAATTAAACATCCGGTTAATTTTCAAAATAAGATACACAGTGTTCACGGCAGATCATATTTCCCTGCACTACACCTTGAAAGCTACATAATGGGCAGAGGCAGGCCTGAAGTCAACAGGTCAGAGGTTTTCAGACGTCATTTCACCCCGTTGACACCATGGACGAGGAGATATTCATCATGGCAGTGCACCGAGATGTCTTCCGGCGGAGCTGCACCGCTCCAAACAGCAAACGCAGCTGGTGGGTATAGACGGACGGCGGAGCACGCAGCGGATAACCAGCGCTGCCGTTCCGCAACGGACACGCATCCAGTGGAAATCCGGCGTTAGCAGTGTCCCGGTACATAGCACTAGCAGCCGGCTCCTCCTCAGCTGTATCCCGGCAGCAGTGTTAGCAGCAGAGAAGCCAGACTTGCTCGAACAGTCCGCTGGAAAACCAAAGATCAAGGACGTGGCGACGCGGCCCTGCCACGCTAGAGCATTTTCCTGACCAAACCCGACCCAAGACCGGCGCAGTTTGTTACTTGTCATAGTTATTGTTGTGGACAGTGTGTAAGCAACCATGAAAAGACTGCTGTTACGCACCGACAAACACACTGCTCACACAGCAGCGCAGCACGGCACTGTATGTGCATCCAGTTGGAGCACAGCCTGTGTTTTGTTCAGGCGTTGTCACGTAAACAACAACTTCCAGCACTTAAATAGGTCATAGCACAAAACAGCAACATGCCCCCGTGCCAATGGCTGCTTCTGTATTACTGTGCATACAGTACACAGTACAATACATGCAGGTAGGCCTATAGCACATTTCAAACCCATAGGCAAACCCGAAGTGTTTCATGGGTTAGTCAGACAAGTTCATTGTAGCCAAATTGCAGAGCAATCCTGGAAGGGCTGAACAGTTAGTAGAACTGATTCAGTTATAGCTGCTGCGCAGCAATGGTCGGGACTGGGCAATTTTAGGCAAAATTAGGCAATCTGAGCAACACACACACTAAAACAAAGCATATCACAACATAGTAGTCACATCATATAACTATGGCATGCCCTTCAAATTGTGGATGAGTGGCTGAAGTGATCAGACTCATAATATACAAAGGAAAGAAAAAACTCAAGAACAAGAAAGTAAGAATAACATTAACTGCTGGCAATTATGAACAAACTGGCCTGATCTAGCTTAAAGCTAAACATTATCCATGGTGACAAAGATGAAAACATTTTATAAAATGTAAAAGTAGCTATTGGATAGACTCTGCATATTGACTGATAGCTAAGCCAAATAAACAGGGAATAGAGACAAGGGATAACAGGGAAAAGTGTTGATAAAGAGTGTTTGTCTCCGCGAAACTGAACATAGGACTTTCACATTAGAATGTCCGTTCTGCCTTAGCTGAGGCTTGAACTCACAACTTCTGAGACTGAGGTCCATCTTCTATCTCACTGAGCTACTTGGCAAGTGACAGTTCATGTGTGGCTTCACAAATTGACTAAGCCAAGCATCAGGGTGCCAGACAGTAGCCATCCATGGCATTGAAAAGCAAAGTGAAAGTTCCAAAGCTGTAGCTGATTTGTTATGAATTTTCAAAGTTTTGAAATTTAGAGGCTTGCTGTAGCGCCACCATCAGGACTATTGTCTTGTGTTTCCAGTTGAGGACATCTGGCTTGGGACTGGACCTTTATGAAAAATTTGGGTAGATTTCTCATATGGAAATGTTGCACGAGCTGAGGCTTGAACTCACAATCTTCAACACCAAGAACCATCCTCTATCTCACTGAGCTAATTGGCAAATGGAAATATCATATGTAGCTTCACAAATTGACTAAGCCAGTCACCTGATGAACAGCTGATGTGAGAGCATGTGCATAGATACGTATGCAAACTACACTGTGTTTCCTGAAAGTAAAGGAATGTGAGTAAATACGAGTACTATCATGAATGTGTTTTTAATTGTTTGTGCTCGATAATACTGTATTCTCTGTCGGTCACCAATAAAGCCCACACTGAAAAATCGCTGAGGGGCTTTTACTTTGAAATGATACAGGTAGTGTGGTAAGATAACGCCATGATACGTATGTGAATTTATTTATTTTTTATGAATGAAGACAAGAGGAAAACTCCCTTTTCTTGAAATGAACGCATACCATTGTAAAGGAGAGGGCTTAGTGTGCCTGCCTGGTATGCTTACTTTGATGAAACCCAGTGAACCAAAAATCCGGCTGCGGAGTGGACGCCGGCCAGCTGCATGTGGTGACTGGCTGCATATGGAGACCTGCGTTGATGAGGATGCTGATGAGGCAGAGGCTGAAGTATATCCAGGGACTGAAGCAATGTGTGCATAGAAAACTTGGCCGGAGTAACCAGGGACTGTGCTTGGCAATCCGGGTGTACGTATGCAGGTGTCCCGAAGAAACAGATCATGTTACGTGTAGTATTGGGCCCATATCTTGAATTCGCACATGTCACTGAGATCAAGACTGGAGATATAAACAAAGGCTGAAGTTGCGCGTTGACAATACTGACTTGTAACAGGTGAAATTGCCCGAACTGAAGGACGTGATAAGTGAGAGATGAATCACACAAGGCTGTTCCTATCAATAAGAGACTGCAAAGTAAAAAAGTAAGGTGAGCGATTGCCCGTGCGAAGATTCTGCCTAAAATGATGGCTGGCATCAGCAGAAGAGAGAGCAGATTTAAAATTTTGCAGTGGCATCCTGATTGTCTGAGAGACCATGGCAAAGTGTGATTGGATAACAAGAGGAGTGAACACCCATAGTCAGCTGATTAGAGGGAGTAGTGAGAGTGGGATGGAGAGAAATGTGAAAGGGTGAGCTCTTCTCACTCTTAATGCCTTCATGTATTTTGTCTTAATACCTTTCTTTCCATTTAATTTCTTTCCTCCCTTTCCTTTGTCTTTTAACTGCCTTTAAGTTTTAAAACTCCCACTTCTCTGTTCCAGCTTCATCACTCCCACACTTTTTTGTTTTTGCTTCCTTCCTCCTCCTCCTCCTTTAAGGAAAAAAACTACATTACCCAGGAGGCCTCATTAAGCTGCAGCAGCTGGATGCAGTGGGCAGATTTATAGCCTGGTTTCATCCTGAGCTGTCTGAAACTGAGCAGGATGCTCCGTAGATTGATGTCTCCATCCCCCAAAAATTCTAATTCCTGTCAGTTTTGTAACAAAAGGGAAAAAAAAGGCAGAAACTAGATTTCATGATGTTTTTTGGTCTCAGTTACAGCTGGATGTTCAGCTGCTAATGGATCATATTCAACAGTTTTAATAACAGATTCTGTAAACCCTTACATTTCTGCTGATAGTTTTACAAACTATCCATCAGTTCTTAGATTGATATCCTTCTCTCCATGCAGTTGCTGGTTTTACTTAATTTTAATGAAAATCAACCAACAGAGAGATGATCCATTGACGTTTAGTAACTTTATTTCACAAAGCTGATCCTAAAGATTGCTGTCTGGGCCAAACTAGGGAATATTTGAATAGATTGGTATTGGCAGAAATACAACCAGTCTCTTCTCTAGCTGATCACATCACATCAGTTTCAGGAGTAACATTCTGTCAGACAAATTCTGATTATTTAAGCTGATCTACTTCAAAGTTTTGGACCAGGACCTTTAGTATTTGGATAATGTAGCTCATGAAAAATAAGGTTATTTTAGTGGGTCAGATATTTAATGTCAGTTTATGTTAAAATCTCTCTGTATTTATGTCTCTGTTAATGTCTTAAGTATCAGTTAAGACTCAGTGTCTGGAGAAGATATGATACGAAGAACCAAAGAAAACTTGATCAGGTATCCCTACTTTATTTCTTTATATTTTTGTGGCAGCTCTTGTGGTATAAAAAGACACATTTGTAGACATATATTTGCATTTGATGTTGTTTGTAGTCTTTCATTTTTCACATGTATCGTGTGTTGCTAGTTCTGCTTTTAAATTGCTCAACATTGACAATAATTCTTAAAGAATTTACAGAAAAAGACCCTTAACAAAGATAAATATAAAATATCTGAGGTTTGACATGTTGAAGTGGACAATTTGACATGTTGATAGACAATTATGTTTTCAGCTGTCCGTTCATCCGTCTCATTATGTGATACCTCAAAAATGCCTTGGAAATGGAAATTTCATCACATTTGGCACAAACTTCCACTTGGACTCAACAATGACCTCATTAGATGTTGATGCTTAAAGTTCAAAGGTCACTGTGACCTTGCGTCTGTCTCATTCTCGAGAACACAATATCTGAAGGGCGAATACCAATATCTGAAATTTGGCACAAATGCTTACTTGGACTCAAAGAGAAACTGAAGAATTTGGTGGTCAAAGGTCAAGGTCATCATGACTTTGTGTCTATCTCAAGAATGCCTTGTGGAAATTTTCCTTGAGGAAAACATGTTTTTGGCCATAACTCAAGAATACCTGTGCTAGTTGCAGCAAAATTTCACACACATGTCTAGTAGGATAAAATGATAACATAAAGTAATAACATTTTATATCTAAAAGGTCAAAGGTTAACTTCACTGTGACATCAAAAGTGTATTGATGTACTGATTGTACAGATCTTCTC
This sequence comes from Epinephelus awoara, assembly GCA_035609425.1. Taxonomy (NCBI): domain Eukaryota; kingdom Metazoa; phylum Chordata; class Actinopteri; order Perciformes; family Serranidae; genus Epinephelus; species Epinephelus awoara. Next base: position 32,928,294 of record CM069314.1, on the reverse strand, counting down.
TGTGTGAAGCATCCATGTTTTAGAGTGTGCAGCTTCTTTGCAGCAACATCCATATTTGAGGCATTGTCTGCTGTGACTATGTATGAGTCTGGATGGCACAGATGTAAACTGTAACTGAAACTTGACCGGTTTGTGGAGGAATACAACCACCAGGCAGTAATTCTAGTTTTGTTTGAGATGTTTTAAAAAAGATCCCCCTCTTCTGTATTTCACGTTTTAAGAAAATACATTTTTTAGGGTTGATTGATGCACAGAAATGACCTGATGTTTTTTCAGACTTTTGACTGCTCCCCTCTTTATGGATATTCTAAACAACCAGATTGTGCTGCTAAAGCTTGTTACACATTTTGAATACCAACTTCACTGATTTCACTCCATCTTTGGAGCTCAGAGTTCAGCATTTCACTCAGTTGTTCCTATCTCAACATGTGAATTTTAATATGTGTCGTTTGGTCCTGTCAGTGGGCAGGTGATCATTTTCAAAGCATTTATGGGAATTTTTTTGTTGATGTGAAAATGACCTGTGCCTGGACTCTTTAGGAAATCAATCTCGTTGTTTAGTCAGAGCGGCAGACTCAACACACAGCTGGAATGTGATTTTCCTGGAAGAGGACGACAGTTTGATTCCCCGCTGTGTCCTCCCAGGTCAGAGAGGAACCAGCCCACTGGGTACAAAGGTAATAATCTGTGTGTGTGTCTGTTTCTGTTTGTGTGTGTGTGTTCAGGTTATGGACAGACTGGTCCTCGGTCTCAGAGTCCAGGCTACGACTCCATTGCCTCTGCTGTGTCAGGGATGATGCACATCACTGGGCCGGAGGTCAGAGTCAGTTTTCTTCTATTCTATTCTATTCTATTCTATTCTATTCTACTCTGTGTTCTGTTCTATTCTGTTCTATTGTTAAAGCTACAACAGCCCTATCAGTCCATCTGTCAATCCAACACTTTCAACACATTCTCAGTCCCAACTCATCTAATACTAAGGCTTAGTCGGTGGCCATGCACGTCAACCATGATGCTCTATGTACCTCTCCAGCATTTTGTATACTCAAGGTTGGTGTGTCAATTTATGCTATTTATATGCATTGCGTCATTTCAAAATAAACCTGTTTTCACAGGAAATCTAGAGTTTCTGCTTGTTGAATATACACAGTCTCTTCACAAAATAAAGTCAGGACATAGGTAAAAAACTTTATTTTTAGGTTTACTTAAGTTTGAAGGCCCAAACACACTGAAAGTGATTCTCCATTTTGAATTGCACCCATTGTTTTAAATAGCCAATCATGCACCATAAGCATTACGAGGTGCATCAAACCACTTCAACGCCCCTACTACAACCTTGTTTAAATTTTGGAGAATCAAATGAAGACCCAGCGATGAAAATGAGTGAGGCAGGGGAGAGACGGAGAGATGGAGAAAAAGAGAGGCGTGCATTAGAGGATGACATGAAGTCCCACTTCCACAAAACAAAATCCTGTTTGGTCCCTGTTAGTATGTATTTTTACATCTTCACTGACCAGTGGATACTAGGTCAAGAAACCCTGAGGATCATGTTCCGCCAGGACAGCTATCATGGCATCAGAAGTGCTAGATGGACTAGTTAAATTTGGCAAAGCACCATTAAGGTAACAGTATACGTGCCACCACCATCCTATATAAGCTGTGTCTCTCTCTGTTCACTTCATCACACATAGCTTCTGCATGTAGACGTAATAAACGTGCATTAAGAAAGAACTCCGTGATCGGCCTCATCCTTGCATTCTCCAAATCATCACAGAAACACCTACTTTCAGTCCCAATCCTGGAAGAATTACTTCTGCCCTAGTCTCTATACAGACTCTACATTCAGTGACTGTAGAGTCTGTAGGCAAACCCCGGAGATCTTGCCTCTGGAAGAAGAACGGAAGAGCCCTGGTTTCCGGTTGTAGGCTGTTTGTAGTCCGCGTGATATTGACAAATCATGTTTGAGCCGGCTGTAGTTGTTGCCAGGTTAAACGGTCCATGCGGTGAACTAACGAGGTGGAACATAATTGGCGTCACTGCAAACTCTGAATCCATCACAATGGTTCAGCATATTACTTATATATAAACAGAAGTCAGAAACGGAAATTCGCCTCCTCCGCCCAAATCAAACTGGAATGCCAAAAAATCGGGGGTCTGCCCCCAGAGGCTGTATCAGCGTCTGCTGGAAGTCAGACGCCGAATACAGCCGATGGATTCTGGGAATGCTTCTGCCCCAACTTGTTACTGTGTTTTGTTTTTTAATAACAGAAAACTGTGTTTATCCGCATTAGAACTGCGTATTCATAGATAAAAACTAACCATTTCTATCAGTACAGCATAATGCTGAAATACCTTCTAACAGCTGAAACAGCTATAGTGTAAATAATTTTGTCACATTAATATTTTTAAGGTATATTTTTCATATTTTTACTGTAATTTTCTATTCTATATTTATTTTACTGACTGTTGCAGAACTTTGGCCTGTATTTTATTTCCTTTTGATATCTTTATTGTTTGCACCAAACACCAAGGCAAATTCTTTGTAAGTGAAAACGTACTTGGTCGTAAACCATATTCTGATTCTAATTGCTACAATCATGTGGGAAATAACTAGCAGTGAGTCCATTAGCTTGGTCAGATAAAAGGAATAACCATTATTGTGCTAACGAAAGTTATGCATCATAATGATATTATCTTAAAAAATGATCCATTTTTCTTTAAATGTTTACCATAAAACAAGGCTCTCTGAAAACAAACTAATAGCTGCCAATTTCACATTGTTCACTCAATATAAATATTATGATTCCTGTCACGCCTGTTCCTGTTGACTTTTTTTCCTGTGTTGTGTCAGTCATGTGATGAGATATGAAATTAACTCCCATCCCGGGGGAATCCCACAGGAATCCTGTGACCAACGGGAATCCCCAAAAAATGTCAGTCTCTAGTGGACGTGCAGTGAGAGTGCGTAATAGTTTTGGGCAACAGCCGACAGCTGATGTCAGCTCCATTAGCTGAGCTTAAAACTTTATGAACAATAGTAATTCTGCAACAGCATTAAGTAGAGTTATGATTGGCTTTGCTGCAGGTGATTTTCACCCACCTGGAAGAAAAAAATAAAAGATGAAATGAGATGGCCTCTTCCTAGCTTCTAAGCAGCTGCACCCACCCAACAGTTGCCCTCCTGCATTATGTAACATTATAGGCTACTTAAATAAAAATTTATATAAAATTAATGCAGGAAAAGGAAACAAACTTGTCCAACTCCACAGAGATAAGACTAGGGTTGGGATCCGGATCTGGTTCTTTTTTGGAACTGGGTCCAAAGTTCCGGTTACAGTACAGGTGCCATCACAATTGGAGTAATGGTTCCTGCAAACGGTTCCTAGATTGTAAAAAAAAAAAAAAAACATCACATGCATTTCCATTAGAGTGCGGCACGGGCCGCATATTTCTTTCTGAACCCGACCGAGCCAGACATTATTTAATGACTAAAGCACTGAGTTTGTGTCACACAGTTGTTATGGTTACAGGCTATTTAACAGGCCGGGCGTGCACCGTGGGTGCTCAGCGGAGAGGGAGACCTCTGTGTTTGAGACGGGAGCGGGAGGTCTGAGGCTTCCAGCGAGGGGAGAGGGAGTAATATAACAAAATAAGATAAAATAGGAAAAACCTGTCTTCCTCTTTTATTTAATTTTCAGCGTTTAATCAAGGCGGAGGCTGGCGGCGGGAGTTCCGAGGCTTCCAGCGAGGGGAGCGGTAGAAACAAACAGCCAATGTGTGTGTGTTCTGTTCATTTGTTGTCACGTAAATAACAGTGCCCAAGCATGAATGCATATAAGTATTTTTTATTACATTGCCGTGGTTAATTTGAGGTAATAGTGTTACTGTAGAAATCAGAGAATCACTTTTTGTTGTTATATATTCTCAGGGAGATGATATAAGCTCTAAATCTGAAATACACACCACACACAAATGTGTATTTTCATCTAATTGTACTGTGCAACAGTTAAAATAAAGTTTTTGTGTTTGTATGATTGCATTTGTGTTTATTATATACTTGTTTAAGTATAGCAAGTATAATGAATATAATGTAGGAATTGGTAAGAGGAATTGGTGAGGAATCGGTGAGGAATCGGAATCGTTAAAATCCCAACGAGTCCCAACCCTAGATAAGACCAATATAATTGTCTTCGGGCCACAGACAGAAAGAATGTCAGCTCTCCCCTTGAGGCCCTCTCTCTTTTATATCTTGCCACACAAGAAATCTTGGTGTTGTCCCGGACCCAGATTTAAGTGTGGAAATTGTATGTCTCTATTGTCTCTGTGCTGTCCACTCTTCATCTGTATTTTTAGGTTTCTTCTTTGTATTTTAGATTGTGGTCTGTGTATATTGTAAATTATATGTTGGGACTACAGATGGAAATTAGCAGTTATGGCTAAATCTGGTGCAACCATCACCTCATTTCTTTTAAATGATTAATGCCATTGCACACTGTCCCTTGATAAACTAAATAAACTAAACTAATAATTTCCACAGCCATATCAAATCTCTAACGCCATCTGACTACTACCAAAAAACAATGCTAGTGCAAAAAACGTGTAACTTACATCTGTATAACGAGGCGGCGTTCACTGTAGCCAGCTCAGGCTCCTTGTTGTCCCTAGCCACCATGTCAAAAGTTGAGAAGTTTGTGATGTAGCATCCACTACGTCACAACCCTCACCCTCACCTCCAATAATGCAGTGCTTCTGCTAGCAGGATGGTGAGCCAGTGCGTCCAGGCGTTGCCATGACGGACCTGGCAACGGGACTGTATGCACACGGAGCCATCATGGCCGCCCTGCTGCAACGACAGAAGACTGGATGGGGAGTTCACATCGACTGTAACCTGCTGTCTTCACAGGTAACAGCTCGGAGAGTGTGTGTGTGTGTGTGTGTGTGTGTGTGTGTGTGTGTGTGTTATCTCCACGTTTAACTGCAGCTGAGTCAATTTGAGTTAATTGCTGAAATTTCAAACTATAACAGCTGTGATCTATTCAGATCTGAATCAGCATTGGGTTGATGACATTTCAAATGTCTGGATGTTGATGTTATGACATTTGGCAGACATTGGGTTTTGTTCTAGTTTGGAAAATATTAGGTTTTAGTGACTTACCAACACAAGTGAAAAACAACAAAATGTTAATGTCATCTCTTGATAGTATTCTATGTGAAATTGACCTTTCTTCCAAGTGGCAACCTCCGAGGCTGAAAAATGAAGCGAGCAGTTCCTCTAATGTCCACTTGAGGCTGGCTCCAAGAGCGAGTCAATCCCCATAGACCGCCATGTTAAAATGTCCAAATTTACAAGAGACATAAACATGTTTACAACCTGGCTCAAAAGACAGTTTTGGTGTCTAAAGCTAATTTCAGCATTCATGAAAACTGTATGGGGGCTAAACTTTTATAGAACTCATCTGTTTAGGCTTAAAGTTACGTATAAATAAAGGCAAGCCTCTTTGAGTGACAGGCTGACTGATAGAGTCTTCGGCTTCTTAGTCTGATCCACCCCCCACTCCTTCAATCAGTCAGTCAATCAATCAATCAATCAATCAATCAATCAATCAATCAATCAATCAATCAATCAATCAATCAATCAATTTTATTTATAAAGCCCAATATCACAAATAACAATTTGCCTCAGAGGGCTTTACAGCATATGACATCCCTCTGTCCTTTGGACCCTCACAGCGGATAAGGAAAAACTCCCCCCAGAAAACAGGGGAAAAGATGGTGGAAACCTCAGGAAGAGCAATCCCTTCTCCAGGATGGACAGATGTGCAATAGATGTCGTACAGAACAGATCAACATAATACATTTACAATAATCCGTATGACAAAACGATACATAAAGAGAGACAGAGACAGAGAGAGATGCAGGACAGACAGTAATGATAATAGCTTAAAACAAGATTAATTAAAGTAATAATATTATAATAATAATTATGGCTATTGTGGTACAATATATAGAAGGTATATGTTAATATATGATAGTTTATGTATGTGACAATAATCATATGTGTATAATACCAATAGAAGTATGACTAATAACAGCAGCAGTAGGCGGCATCAGGCAGGACCACCGCAGTAGCACAACCACACACGTCACACCATCCAGGCACCGCTGCGTTATGAGTTAACCTGTGAGACAGTGGAGCACAAAGACTCCAGAGAAGAAGCCGAGTTAGTGACATGCAGTAACAGGACATGAGTGTAAGCAAAGGAGAGAGAGAGAGAGAGAGAGGGAAGGCGAGAAGGTGCTCTGTGTGTTATAGGAGGTCCCCCTGCAGACTAGGCCTATGTCAGCCTCACTAGGGGCTGGTCCCAGGCAAGCCTGAGCCAGCCCTAACTTTAAGCTTTATCAAAAAGGAAAGGCTTAAAGAGGCAACAGATATTTTTTTTTAGCTTGGTGCCACCTAGCCACAGTGGTGTTGCGTCGCACTGTCGCAACGACCAAATTGACCGTGGGGATCAGAGATAATCAATAATATGACTCTGTTTTACTCTCTGAATTAAATAAAATGTAGGCTGTAAAGCCACCGGTATACCTCTATGTATATGTAGAATGAGAGAATTTTCGTGGACACTCTACTAAATAAATGAGTAAAGAGAACGAGCAACAATTAAAAGATTTTTCTGAAGAAGAAACAAATAGTAATGCAAATAATTATACCAGAATGCACAGTACTAGTACAAGCAACTGGTAAATTATACCAATATTTACAGTATCAGTACAAACAACAGTAGACACAGTGGAATTTACCAATATGCACATGTAAACAGTCCAGATTCTAGATTAAACGGTACCGTATGGAAACGATGCGGCTGGTTGTTGCTCAAATTGAATGGGAAACAAAGTTCAGTGTTCACTTAGCTGGCCGTAACTGAGCTGGGCGATGTCCGTCGATAGCTGCCTCCGTGAGAAGAGAACAGAAGGACCAGCCAACCAACACTCACTACCCGGTCCCTGGTTGCGGTGATATGCAATGCTGGCCAGCTAGGAATGAACTAGCAGCCAGTACAGTACAGTCCTCGCTCGTCTAGTTAACATTTAGCCGTGTTACTTGCTGATCCATTAGAAAGAAAGCTAGCTGGACATCAGTTTTGAAGCCTCTTTGGTCACGGAGCTCCCTTCATCTCTTGAACACCTGACTGAGGTTTACTCTTGTTTTTCCTCTTCTTTTATCACTCTCCTTTCTGCTCTTCTTTGCCTCCTCAGACAGAGGAGCTCGTTTTCTTTTGCTAGGCCGTTTTTCACTTTTCTCCAAGCTTTGGGCCAATTCCAATTCCTATCTTAACCCTCAATCTTAACCCTCAAGCTCAACCCTCAATCTTAGTAGCCCTCAAAACCAAGTGTTAAGGGCTATTTTGTGACTTAGAAATGGGACACCCCTCAAAGGCAAATACATCTTAAGACTGTGGGGGGCCAAAACTCTGTCCAGTCTGGCAGTTCAAAGAAGAAGAAATATCATCAGTAGTCGTTAATAAAAAGATGCAACGCTTTTTTCCCCCCAACACTTTATTTCAATTCTTGTACAAAACAAGCAGTGACAGACATGAACAGAACAAATATGCCAGGGTTAAGAGAAAAGAAAGAGAAATAAGATAAACAAATAAATAAATAAAAAGTTCAGCAGCTCAAACCATTAAATTGTTTACATATTTTCAGAGTCTTTATAGCTTTGGAGTTTGTGGAGTGCTGAATGGTTTCTAAGTATTGCTGCATTTCATTCATAAAAATTTTGAACAAGGATTTTCTATTATAAAATTTACTCTTAGGAATATAGAATTTCGCTATAGATAATAAATAGATTAATGAAATAGAATTGTTTTTGACATCATAAAATCCAAACAGCACATCTTTGTACAGTAGTGAAAATATTACATAAATGGTACAATGAATATACTCGACAAAATCTTCCCAAAAATTGACAGTATAGGGGCAGCAAAACAAATGTGCAGTTACCAAACAATAATCTGCTGCTGTCTGCAGCTGTGTTGATTTCATATTGAAACAGAATGCTTGATCACTAGGGGAACAGTTGCTGTTGTGCCCGAGAATTATGTTATGAATATGAACAGTTCACAAGTTACAAATTACTCACTCCCATAGTTTTTTTGGAGCCTGCTTGCTTTTTGTAAACTTGTCTTCATTGGTGGCCCTGAAATGAATTAGGGCTTGTGTTTTGTCTGGTGGCCCTGAAATGGAACAGAGATAACAACATTACTTTCTTTTATTTTTTTGGCTACCTGTCAGATATTTGTTAAGTTATTAGTTTAGTTTCATGCAGTATTGCAAGTATTATCACAATGAGTACTGTAGTCAACATCCAGCAGAACTAGTGAGGCTGTTTATACGGTCACACAAGTGTTATCTGGTGACTTTCATCCACGTTAACGTTTCACTCTTTGGGTTATAAGTTGATATTCAACCAAATAATCTGTACCACAACAACCAACGTAACTTATTCAGCGGAAAGTCACCAGATAATACGATCACTAACGTTAACCTGCAGCTGTAACGTTACCAGCTGCAGACTCTATGGCTACAGGAGATGACACCCTCCGGTCATCTTACAAAAATGTCAATGCAAACATTTCACGTATATTAAAACAACTTAACAACTACATTATCACTGAGAAAAATGACTTTTTGTAACTGAATGACAGCATACTTGGTTATCAGAGAACCGGGGTTACGTGCAGGGGCAAGCGCCCGCGCCGGCTTCGTTAGCTAGCCAAAAGAATATGTGTGTTACACTACATAGAGGTCTATAGTCCATAAAATGACGTTAAACTAAGATAACGCAATGGTTATAATTTTAAAACAACTATTAACGAAGAAAATACTCACATTGATAACTCTGCTTCCTTACGCTTGTCGCTGCCATCTTGCATTGACTGAATCGTCTGTACTCGGCCGGGCTTGGCTGGGCTCGGTAGATGATGCGCAAAGGATTCTGGGATAGCACTCACTACCAAGGGTGGTCCTGGAAAATCTTAAAAGTGAGGGACATACAGTCCTTATTCTTGATCCTCAACTTAACGTTCTGAGAATCGGGACAGCACTTGCACTTCGCGGGAGTGCGCATTTTTGAGATTGAGGGTTAAGACAGGAATTGGAATTCACCCTTTGTCCGTCTGCCATTGTGCTCATGACTCAACTATCTCATGCCCAACTCCTCATAAGGACCAGTTCCTGATTGGCTGACCGACCAATTTCGCAATACATGACGCGTTTCCTGCTGTAAAGCAGATTTTTTTCATGAAATTTTAGCACTGGTGGCAGAAGCTTATTGCAAAGCCACTAAGTAATCTATGTAAACGCTGATAGTCTGATTTTACTGTGGCCTCTACCCTTTGCAATATATTTAGGAAAAGATGCTATCTGTTGCCTCTTTAAGTCTAGTCTTAAATGTGGAGACGGTGTCTGGCCCCCAGACCAAAACAGGAAGGTGATTTCACAGAAAAGGAGCCTGATAGCTGAAGGCTCTTGGTCCTGATCTATGTTTGTAGACTTTAGGGACCACAAGTAACCCTGGATTCTCAGAGCGCAGTGTTCTAGAGGGATAATATGGCACTATGAGCTCTCTAAGATATGATGGAGCCTAACCATTTAAGTAAGCTCCATCCTCTCGTCTAAATATGGTCACTTCTGGCTCCAAAAAAAACAAGATGGGGATGGCTGAAATGCCAACCTTGAGGCCTCAAAATGGTAGTCCACAAACCAATGGGTGACATCCATTATTCATACACTCTGTGTTTTGCTAATATTGAAATTGGTCACTTGATATCACAACCTAAATTCAACCACATATCAACATCTAAAGATGTTGGTGGGCAGCTGGGAGGATCTGCTATAGCAGTGATATTCAACTTGTGGCCTATGGGCCAAAGCTGGGCTGTGAAAGGGTTCTAATTCACTATGAAAGTATACTGATTCTGAACAGGGATGATTTTTTACTTTGAAAAAAGTTAAGGTGCCAGAGTAAAAAAAAACAAAAACATTTACACTTTAAAAATAACAAAAAATGTAAAGGGCCTGAAGTAAATGTTTGGGCACCCTGCATGGTCAGTACTTAGAAGTGCCGCCTTTGGCAGGTATCACAGCTTCTAAACACTTTTTGTATGTGGCTAAGAGTCCTTCAATTCTTGTTTGGGGTTTTTCACCCATTCTTCCTGCAAAAGGCTTATAGTTCTGTGAGATTCTTGGACCCTCTTGCATGCACTGCTCTTTTGAGATCTATCCACAGATTATTAATGATGTTTAGGTCGGGGGACTATGACAGCCATGGCAAAATGTACAACTCGCTTCTCTTTAGGTAGTCTATTGTGGATTTCAAGGTGTTTTTAGGCTCATTGCCCTGTTGTAGAAGCCATACTCTCTTCATCTTCAACTTTTTTACTATTGGTGTGATATTTACTTCCAGAATTTGCTGGAATTTAACTGAACCCATTCTTCCCTCTACCTGTGAAATGCTCCCTGTGCCACTGGCTGCAACACAAGCCCAAAGCATGATCAAACCAGTCCCGTGTTTAACAGTTAGACAGGTGTTCTTTTTATGAAATTCTGCACCCTTTTTTCTCCAAACATACCTTTGTCCAAAAAGTTATTTTCTAACTTCATCACTCCACGGGACTTGTTTCCAAAAAGCATCAGGCTTGTTCCGATGTTCCTATGCAAACGTCTGACGGTTAATTTTGTGACACAGGAAAGGTTTTCTTCTGATGACTTTTCCATGAAGGTCATATTTGTACAGGTGTCACTGCACAGTAGAACAGCACACTACCACTCCAAAGTCTGAAAAATCTGTCTGCAGGTCTTTTGCGGTCATGCGGGGCTTTTGAGTTGCCTTTCTAACAATCCTATGAGCAGCTCTTCCAGACCTCAACTTGACCTCCACAGTTCCCGTTAACTGCCATTTCTTAATTACATTATGAACTATGGAAACCGCTTCCTGAAAACACTTTGCTATCTTCTTATAGCCTTCTCCTGCTTTGTGAGCATCAGTTATTTTAGTTTTCAAAATGCGATTAGAGCTGTTTAGAGGAGCCCATGGCTGCTGATTGACAGGTCATGGTTTCAGGAGTCTGGCCTTGCCTAACAATGATTGTGAACAAGTCAGAGCCCTAAAAAGCTAATTAAGGCCTGAGACCCTGGTAAAAGTTGTCTGAGAGCTCAAATATCTTGGGGTGCCCAAACTTTTGCATGGCCCTTATTTCCTTTTTTTCACTCTAAAATTGTACAAAACAAAAACAATGCACTAATCTTGCTTTAAATATTGAAAAGAATGTTTCATCTTTAATGTGATGCCTTTTGGAAATCAGTTCATGTTCTACTCATTTAAAGGGACATTGTGTAACATTTTCAGTTGTTTACTGGCAAAAATTGATATCTGCATTCATAAATATGTCATCACTGGTGTACTATTACCTCCACCAATAATCTGACTTATTCACGTAAAAGGAAAATTTAGGATTTGTTTGTACATTGTGCGGGTAAGTCGTCTGTGGGGTTCCATTACGGTTCGCCATCTTGATAATACATCCACCAGCAAGGGACATACAGCACCGCCTTCGGCGTTTTCGTTGAGAGCCAGGCCAGCACTGCGTGACTGAGGAGCCGAAGGAGAGGAGCAAGAGGCGCTTCGCTACTACCCTGGCAAATTTGAAACTAAGTCCCACTCTTTGAGCATAATGCAGGATCATGCATATGCAGCATCATGGGAGACGGAATCCTTGTCGCCAAGAAAGCGCAAAAGGGAATAGAAAAGGTAGCGTGACCGGCGAATTAACAGAACAGAACAAAGGCCCACATCGGGGTAGCCTTTCCCAGATAGAGAGAGCTGCTGGTAATGCAATCACAGGCCAGCGCTGCTGTTGGCTGTTAGCCCGTGTTAGCGGCCAGTCGCTAACAGCCTAATCCCTCTCCTCCCATCACTGCGCCGCCGTTAGCCGTTAGCCGCTGTTAGTCGTTAGCCGCGATTAGCCGTTAGCTGCCGTTAGCGCTGGCCTGTGATTGTATTACCTTTCTCCTTCAGCAGCTCTCTCCACCTGGGAAAGGAAACCCCAATGCTGACCCTTGTTTTTTTTAATTCGCCGGTCACGCTGCCTTTTTGATTCCCTTTTGCACTTTCTTGGCGACGAGGATTCCGTCTCCCGTGATGCTGCATAATACATGATCCTGCATTATGCTCAAAGAGTGGGACTTTGTTATGCGGTATGCAGTAGTGCTGCTGGCCACTAACAGCCGTTTCAATTTACACCCGCCCCAACAGTCCTACGTTGTAAACACAGCCAGCATGGTGAGGAGGGGGTTTGTCAACTCGCGTCGCGTGTGTCTGTGTAGCAGCCTGAATGAATACTTCATGTAGTATCGGATGACATGGTTTCATCAGTGTTATCATAGGTTTTTGGTCCACAGCGGCTACAGTTGTTGCAATACGTGTTTGAAACAGTGAGGCGCTAGAGTGCGCCATCTGTTTGAATGCAATATGTGATTTCAACGTTAGATGGGAGAAATTCCTACACACTGTGGCTTTAACTATTCACAGTAAATGAAATTTTGACCAGGGGTGCCCAAACTTTTGCATGCCACTGTAGTAAGCACAACCTTTCATAGCCATTAAGGGCCAATATTTGCCAGTTGCAAAATACTAAAAAAAAAAACAAACTGTCCAATGGCTATATGCACGCAGGTAATGGGCACAAAAATTCACTTTAAGATCCTGCAGCAATAAGACAGAGGTGAAACCCTCCAAATATGTCACCCTAATAAGACAGACTTACAGTTTTGTGTTCAGGGTCTGTTGGTAAATTACACTGCTGATGATGCCTGTCTGATTCCATCCATATCTACGGGGTGTTTTTGAGCAGAACTTTCACCACAGCTTGATGACGCTCTTTTAATGCGTGTGTGAACTAATTACTGATCTGTTATTTAAAAAAGCTGGTGATTTATCCTGAAAAGTCTCAACAGTTTAAACACAGTAATCAATATTTCTCCAAATGTTTCCACCGTTTAAACAAATCAGACCATTTGTCATCCCACAGCTGTGGTTGCCTCTGACACTGATGGGATCACGCATCGTCCTGGACTTCGAGACACCCAGGGTCGTTTGATTTGTTGTGTTAGGACACGCTGCTTGGGTGACAGTGTTGCTTTTAAAGATATGTTTTATGTTTTATGGATTGTCATTTTTCACCTCTTTTGCTGGGAAAGACATTGTGACATGAAGCAATTCAGCACATTTTAAAACTTTATGGTCCTCTGGAGAGAACTTCAGAGTTTAGAAAAAATAGAAACATAGAAAAGTCTGTTTTCTGTTGAAAATGCTGGTCTGAGCTGGTCGTGTTTGTGTATATAACTAAATGCTTTTTGTTCAAGCATTTTCACTCCTTATTTCCCTCTTTGACAGCAGTGTGTTGGAGCAAATAAAAAAAAGAAGTTTTCCAAAAGTTAAAAAATATGTGAGAGTAACAGAATTTGAATACATCCACACAAAGATCCAGAATATTTAAAAGCATCATCACAACTGTAAAACACAAAAGGGTACAATGCTACGTGAAGAATAATAATGTCATAAAGTCAGTGGAGGGCAAAACTTAAGTTTTCATAATTTCCTTAAACTTTCCTAGAAAGGGAACTGATCTGCAGTGGTGGAAAGTACATTTACTGCATTACTGTACTTAAGTACAATTTCAGGTACTTCTACTCCACTACATCTCAAGTTATCTGACAGCTGCATAGATAGATAGATAGATAGATAGATAGATAGATAGATAGATAGATAGATAGATAGAAAGAAAACCAAAAAAGTGAAATGCAGGCTGCAATTAGTTTTTCAAGGCTGTGCGGTCCTGATATCTGGTCAACACTCAGAGCTGCTACACATAAAATGCCCACAATCCACCTCTCCCCCCTCCCCATATCCCACGGTGCATTCCTGTATGAAGTGCTGCGACCACAGACATGTCGACCACAGAGTGGTTCAACCAGAGATGAACAATGAGAGCTTACAGTCGCAGTGGATCTGAATCCATGTGGACGGGTTAAAGCTGAGTTTGGTTTGGTTGCCAGGGGAAATTTAATCCTTACAAACCAATCAGAGTTCACAGTTGTATCTTGACAAGCTGCCTGCAGGTCCTGAAAAAGCTATAAACATCAGGAGGAACTCCACACCAAAGGCTGAAAAGTCATAAGTCTTAAGTTCAGCTTGAAACATCTGTAAATTGTTGTGGTTTGTTGAGGAAACGGCTCAGTCATGCAGAAAAGTACAGACTTTATGAAGATGAGAAACCATTTCAGACTATTGCTGTTAGGAAAGTTTCCCCAAGAGACCAAGGAAAAGATGGTCTTATTCCTTGAAGCCTTTTTTTCTGGTAAAAGTAAAACATCAATTACCTCTATTAAAGCCGAACATAAATACCACATTCCTGGAACCTGTCCAAGTATGTTTTTCAAGTGAAGCTAATTATTCATTTTCCTGTCCTTTTGGAAGCAGATGGAATGAATACCTCTGACAGTATCATTTGTTTTACTCTCTCTCATAATTCTTGCAGCTCGAAGAAGTACTCAGAACCTTTCCTTATGTAACACAGCAAAATAAAAGTACTCTATAAGATAAATAATAATAATAAATAAAACTTCCGGTCATTGATACCAGGGGTCAGCAGGCCTAGGTCCCTGCTTTTTTTGCTGTCTGGCTTACAACACTCCTGAACCCAGTGCCCATCCCTGCAAGCAGTGGGCCCACAGGGCAGTGGCTCTATTTAGATTTTTCAGACTTTGCCCCATGTCTCAAGGTCCAGCCACCATATGCTTGTTGACAAGCTCCCCTCCTGGGTCTGGCTCCAGGATTGTGCCTTGGTTTCTCTTTTTTGTTGCTACAACTTCTTTCAGGCCGATTTGTAGAGTCAGTACCTACAGGAAAAATGAGGGATTACCCCCTCTGGATCGGGAGTGAGTTACTGCCATAAGCGAAGAAGTTCAAGTATCTCGGGGTCTTGTTTTACAAGTGAGGATAAAATGGAGCGCAAGATGGATAAGTGGATTGGTTTGGTGTCCAATGTGCTTCGGGCGTTGTACCAGAAGGCAAAGCTCTTGATTTACTGGTTCATCTATGTTCCAACCCTCACCTGTGGTCTTGAGCTTTTGGTAGTGACCAAAAGAATGAATATAAGCGACTGAAATGAGATTCCTACAGGGTGGCTGGGCTCAGCCCTAGAGGTAGGGGAGGAGGAGCTCATACATCTGGAGGGAGCTCGGAGTAGAGCAACTGCTCCTACGCATTTGTCTTCCAGTTGAGGAGATTGTGCAAATGCTTAGGATGCCTCTTGGGCACCTCCCGCATATCCAACTGGTAGGAGGCCTCCGGGTAGACCACACTGGAGAGAATATATATCTTATGTGGCATGGAGATGTCTTGGAATCACCCATGAGGAGCTGAAAAACATTGCTGGGAAGACGTTTGGAATGCCTTGCATATCCACCTGCCCCTGGATAAGTGGATGATGATGGATGGATAGATGGAGTAAATAATTTTCATTGTAAATGTCACTTAGCTATTATTAACAAAATGTTTTTCAAGTATCAAACTCATCTGATGGATGCAATAAGTTGACTGTTTTCTGATCTGCCACCTTTGGGGTTAAGGTTTGGTTAGCTTAAGGCACAAAGTTTTATTGATTTATTGACCCACCCATTCACTCCAGCCTCCTCCCTTAAAGTGGATAAGTAGTGCTCAAAACAAAATGTTACTTCCACTTTTGCTTCTGGCAGGCTTGATTTCCGATGTCCCTGTCCTGAAAAAGTGGACACAGATTGTATTAAACAACCAATACTGAAGATACAATTGCTGTCTGAAATTCCACATATCCCTGACTTGTAACTCTGCAAAGAACAGTAATGCTTTTCTCCATTCTGCCTCTCATATTGATAGTCTTTATTGTGTGAATGTAAAAGTGGGGTTATTATGAAGCAGCACGAGTGCAGCTTAATGATTTTATTGCAGGTGATTTCTGGCTATTGAATTTTTTACCCTGCAAAGTGCGTAGACATGAGATTGAGATCAAAAACCTCACAAAATACACTACTCAAGAAAATTAAGGGAACACTTAAATCACTTCAAGAGAAAAATCTTTACTGATGTACATTGTATAATTAGTTGAGAACAAAAGATTCAACAACAGTCAGTAGAAAGGAAAAATCATCAACCCTGTTACGTGCCCCCTGGTTGGGGGGGGATCTTTCGAAAAGGGGAAAAAAAAAGTTTAATAAAATTAAATAGTGTTGGTGGTCTGTGCAGTCAAGTGTGACATAAGGCTGCAACTGCCCCAGTTTAGACAGGTGAGTGCTGGGAGTGCGATTTTCAGCTGTGCCGGGAGATAGAGCTGAAGACGTTGGAGGCAGAAACAGCCATTAAACTGCATCAGTTGGAGATACAGGAGAGCTGTTAGTGTGCAGTCACAGCCTGGACCAGAAGCAACATTTTTCATGTTAGCAAGCACATTTCTTTGGTCCCCATTTTTCGTGAATCTGAGGTTGAGTCCCATTTTGGTGTGTTTGAGCGCATTGCAGCTGCTCTGCACTGGCCAAAGGATGTGTGGGCTATACTCTTATAATGTAAGTTGTCCGGTAAGGCTCAAGAGGCTTGTGCTTCTCTTTCAGTTGAGGATACCTTAAATTATGACCTTGTTAAAGGTGCTATCTTGTGTGTTTATGAGCTTGTGCCGGAAGCCTATAGGCAGCGTTTCCACACCCTTAGAAAAGTGTCGGGGCAGACGTACGCTGACTTTGCTAGGGAGAAGAGTGTTATATTTGATCGATGGTGTGCCTCATGTAAAGCTGATGATCATTAAGCTTTACGTGAGCTTATGCTCTTGGAGGAGTTTAGAAATTGCCTCCCTGAACGTGTCGTGGTGTACCTAAATTAACAAAAGGTGAGTACTCTGCAGCGGGCTGCGTTTCTGGCAGATGAGTTTGCGCTCACGCATAAGGCCGTATTTATGACTCTTCTGCTCAGAAATCCAGTGAGGCTTAAGACACCCCTAACCCTGTGCCAGCTCTACCTGCTAAGGCAGAGAGGTTGTGCTTTTATTGTAATGAACCTGGTCATTTGGTAGCTGACTGTGTGGCTTTGAAACAGCGATAGCAGGCTGCTGTGACCAGGAAACCAAAAGGGGTAGGTCTGATCAAAACTGTGGCTCCTGTGTGCAGTGAACAGCTTTCGGCTGCCAAAGAGGCAGATGTGTGTTTTAAACCCTTCATTTTTGACGGTTTTGTGTCTCTCACAGGACTAGCTGAGGCAGCACCCGGTCAAGGTGCTGCGGGACACTGCGTGTTCACAGTCCCTCATCCTCTCCAATGTCCTGCCTTTGGACGAGAAGTCTGTCTGTGAGGGAAGCGCTGTGATGAGGGGTATTGAGATGGGTTTTGTGCCAGCTCCCCTTCATTGTATCCATGTGCGGTCCAAGTTTGTAACTGGTCTCTATCAGGTCGCTGTTTGCTCAGGTTTCCCTATTGACGGTGTTGAGTTAATTATGGGAAATGATATAGCAGAAGGTAGAGTTTATCCAGTCCAGTGGTGGATGTTCCTATTATTGGACTTGACACTGATGGGCTAGCCCAAAATCACCCGGAAGTGAAATCACCCAGAAACTGCCCTTGATTTGATTTGTGCTCAGGCCCGTAAGCAGGCTGAGGGTGTTAACTTGTCTGACTCTTTTTCCCCCTCTGTGTTGTCTGAAGACAGGTTACCCTCTGTTGTTTCAAGTGGTAATGTGAGAGAGGCTGTGCTAGAGTCTGCCACTGCTCCTGCAGTTCCCCTTTCGCTGACTCGTGAAGCACCCATCAGTACTCAGAAAAGTGACCAGTCTCTAGCGAAGTGTCGCGCTGCAGCAGTGGGTGGTGCCAGTAAGTGTACTGACAAAATGGACTATGAAACCAGATGATTCAGGTGAGGACTGGGGCACTGTATTTCAGATTGTTGTGCCAAGTGGTAGCCGTCAGCATGTTCTGGAGCTAGCCCATGAGCATATGTGGTCTGGTCATTTAAGTGTCAAGAAAACCTATGGTCATGTGTTGAAACATTTTTTCTGGCCAAGAATGAAATCAGATGTGCTTCCAGCTCCCCTGCATCCAATACCAGTGGTGGGTGAGCCATTTAAACATTTTGGTCACAACCTGCATGCCCTTTAAAGTTGTTGAAAGAGCAACTTGTGTTCTTGTCTTTTGGGAATTCTAATGTGTTGGATTATGATCCCAGGTGTAAAAAGCGTTTGTGGTGTGCACGCATGTTGGCAAGGGATGCCCCTCCCAGGACAGCATGAAGCAGTGCTTTGACAGGAGAGCAGTTGAACGACAGTTCCATCCAGGTGATCAAGTGTCAGTTTTACTGCCTATGCCTGGCTCTTGCCTCACTGCCTGCTTTTCAGGACCTTATGTAGTGGAAAGCAAAGTGTCAGACACAGACAACGTCATTCAGACACCTGAACGTAGTAGGAAAAACCATTTGTGCCATTTTAACATGTTGAAGCCTTTTTATTCCAGACTGCTCCAGAGAAGCTGGCAACTTCTCTGGATGCCGCTGCCTCTGATGGTGGTACGATTTCCTTGTGTTGTGTAAAGTGTGAGTTGGATGACAGTTTGTCAGTGCCCTCTGATGGTTAATGATGTGTTAGGTTGACTAACTCTGAGTTTCTGTCCAATGTTGAGTCACATTTGTCATATCTTGCAGAAGAACAGCGTGATGTGCCCTGCTTGTTTCAGCCTCAATCCACTCTTTTTGGTGACGTTCCCCGACATGCTAGAACGTGACACTGATATTGGTAACTCTGCTAAATCTCCCCTTTGCAGTGCTCCTGTGTTGTCTGCTCAGAACTTCTCTCTGCCGTTCCAGCTAAAGATGTACAACAGTATTCAGCAGTTGACGCATTGGACCTCGATGGCACAGGCCTTCAACACTGAGGTTAGGCACCAGAAGGGAGCAGACAATGTGGTGGCAGATGCACTGTCCAGAGGGTGAGACTTTCTGACTGGAGTGTGAGTATGAAATGTGTTGAGGTAAAAATTAGGTAAGGTGTTTATGGCAGTGTTGTGTTATTGTTGTTTACCATATGGTCAAACTGCACCGAATATTCTGTGACCGAATATATTCGGCCGAATATTGCAAAAAAACACACATTCGGTATTCGGTGGAATAAGTTAAAAGCAAGGCCGAATAATAGTGGCGTGTTTTGATAACGCAATCAAACAGCGTGCCGTGACGGGCGGAGTGAATTGTCAGCAGTGTGGCGATCCATCCGTCACCACACTCGCATTTGTGACTAAAAATAGTTTTGAGCGAGCAAAACAGGCTTAAATCATTCAGCACGCTGTGTGAGTACAGATTTCAACCACCAGCAGAAACGATAGACGAATCCCACCGGATGTGGGTTGAATGGACAGTAATGTATTGCTGTCAAATACAGCGGCCATCGGCTTACCGGCGGCGGAGAATTCGGCTCCAATAATATCCTCTTCATGGCGTCATGACTGTCCAGTAGTACCTGAATAGCCGAGCCAGCCGAACACAGGTATGTGGCGTGTCAGAGGAGAAACGAGCCGTTCACATTTCTGTCTCGGTGGCAGGTAACGGCCCACAAACCTCACCGCACTTGGGTCCATGTCATTGGTCCAACAGCCCATTAGTTCGACATCCCGTTAACGGGATGTCCGACTGTCTGTGGTGCTGCGGGCGGCGGGCGTATGGTGCACTGCAACCGGCTCTGGGTCAGCTGGGAAAGGCTTGACGCCGGATTTCCACTGGATGTGTGTCCATTACAGAACGGCAGCGCTGGTTATCCGCTGCGTGCTCCACCGTCCGTCAATACCCACCGGCTGCGTTTGCTGTGAGGAGCGGTGCTGTGAGGAGCGGTGCTGTGAGGAGCGGTGCTGTGAGGAGCGGTGCAGCTCCGCCGGAAGACATCTCGGTGCACTGCCATGATGAATATCTCCTTGTCCATGGTGTCAACGGGGTGAAATGACGTCTGAAAACCTCTGACCTGTTGACTTCAGGCCTGCCTCTGCCCATTATGTAGTTTTCAAGGTGTAGTGCAGGGAAATATGATCCGCCGTGAACACTGTGTATTTTATTTTGAAAATTAACCGGATATTTATTTTGTTTCTGTGCACGACTTCCTGCCCCGCACGATTTGCTCTGTGCTGAATTGCTGCGTTGTGCTCCGGCGTCTGGCAAAAACAGAAGTCCTGCGTATCTGTTGCGGAGGGCACCGGAGTGTCGGAGCTGAGACGGAGCCGGAACGCAGCACAGCCGCAGCCGGTGGAAACACACACATTGACTAGAATTGAATCTAATCGGCTCCGCTGCCGTGCCGGACCACAGACGCAACCAACACGCATCTGGTGGAAATTGGGGGTGAGGCGGAGCAGGCTCACGGCTTATGTGTTTGTCACTTTCTTTTTCATTTTAACCCACACCATGATCTTTTCCTGACCCTAACCAAGTGGTTTTTGTGCCTAAACCTAACCAGACCTTAACCACAGGGCATCATGATGATTTCGGAACGGACTTCGGAACAATGGGCTGTTCCCCCGCACTTTAGGGAGTGTTCTTTACTTATGAAGGGACTGTCAGGGGAGGAGGGTGGCTGGTTGATTCTTATTTTATTTATTTATTTATTTTATTTTGATCCCCCCTATGTCAATCACTTATTGATGCTGTTTTTGAAGTATGAATAAGTCAGTAAGTAATTTATTCCATTGAAATATCATTGATGTATTATAGAAAAGTGATTTATCTTTTTATAAATGACAAAAGGCACATCTACCTCATTCTCGCTGTGGTATCCTGATACTACTCAGAACCGTGATATTTTCACTGGTATCGTACAGTGGGTCCCAATTTTGGTACCATGACAACACTAATCTGGAGGGTTTTCATCTGCAAAAAGTAATGAAAAACTAAACAACGATATTCGGTACTCTGTATTCGGCCAAGCCTTTAATATTATTCGGCTTCGGCTTCGGCCCCAAATTTTCATTTCGGTGCATCCCTATTCAAACTAGATGTTTGATTTTATGGAAGGGGCTGTTTCGTGCCTGTGTGTTTTGGGCACGCCCTGTGTTTTGTGTTTTTTCTTGTCGTCTTTCAGTGTGCAGCTGATCCCCATCACTCACACTAATCAGGGTGTATATATATATATATGAATGGAGGAGGAGTAGTGCCGTTGCCAGTGGGCCAAGAGGCTGTGACAAAGTTGTGTCATTCAGATGTGGGTAACAGTTGAGAGTTTCGGCATAGTGTTGTGATACTTAGCTGGCTGTGATTTATCTTTTCTGTTTTGTGTGTTTCCCTACTACAGGCAACCCGGTTCCCCTTTGGAGCCCATTTTTTGTTGGTGGTCCTTTCCTTCATATTTTCGTTGTAAATCAACTTCCTTTTAACCGGCTATTTGTTTGGCTGCCTTTTCCTTCTTTTGAAAGATCCCTCTATTTCATGGTGTTACTCCCCCC
Source organism: Epinephelus awoara (assembly GCA_035609425.1). NCBI lineage: Eukaryota > Metazoa > Chordata > Actinopteri > Perciformes > Serranidae > Epinephelus > Epinephelus awoara. The sequence continues at coordinate 32,906,742 of CM069314.1, read as the reverse complement.
ATCCCCGAGACCCCTGGCGGGGATGTAACAAACCCATTGACGACTGGATTCAAAATCACACCGAAAATCAAAGTAAAAAATTGAAATCACAGGCTGATCCAACTTGCATGAATTTTATCAGGGCAACTCATTATGTGACTCAGTAGTGTATGGCCCCAGCATACTTGTATGCACTCCTGACAATGTCTCCGCATGGCGGAGGGGACCTCGTGGGGATCTCCTTCCAGACCCGGATCAGGGCATCAGTGAGCTCCTCCAGTCTGCAAAGGCACATGATGGCGTCAGATGGACCAATACATAATGTCTCATAGGTGCTCAATTGGATTTGATTGGGGAACAAGAGGGCCAGTCAATGGCATCAATGCCTTTGTCATCCAGGAATTGCCAACAAACCGGCCACATGAGGCCGGGCATTGTCCTGCACCAGGAGGAACCCAGGGCCCACTGCACCAGCATAAGGTCTGACACAGGTTTTCATTAGGTACCTAACAACAGTCAGGGTACCATTGGTTATGAGATGGAGGTCTGTGCCACCCTCCAAGGATATGCTTCCCCAGACCACCACTGACCCACCACCAAACCAGTCATGCTGAATGATGTTACAGGCAGCATAATGTTCACCATGGCATCTCCAGACACTTTCACACCTGTCACATGTGCTCAGTGTGAACCTGCTCCATACTCTTGAGACTGTGCAGGGAGACACAGCAAACCTTCTTGCAACAGCACACATGGATGTGCTATCCTGGGGGAGCTGGAAAACCTGTGCACCCTGATTGAGCTGCAGGTACCGCCTCATGCTACCAGTAGTGACAAGTACACTAGCAGAATGCAAAACTAGAGAAGAATAAGTCAGGAAGGATATGGAGAGAGTAACTGTCTCAGCAGCAGGTGAAACTGTTTCACAATGACCTGTGCTGATGCTTAACATCTACCTCACGTCTTAACCCACACTAGTTCTGTTTAACCACTTATAGCTCTCCTCTCTTTAACGACTCTCTTGCTAATCTTAACTGTTGTTTGCATGTTATTAGCCTTGATGGCTACATTAGCTTAACACTTAGCGATGGCTTCACCTTCTCCTGCTCTTTCTTGCTCGGTGTGCCAGATGTTTAGTTATGCCTCTGCCTCCTTTAGTGGAAGCACGGCTCTGCACCATGGAAAATTACTCTGTAGCTGCGGTAGTTAGCCAGCTCCCTGTAGCCAGCACAGAGCCACTTAGCATAGCCTCTGCACGCCGTCCCCCGGTAACCCCCGTGCAGCCGGGAGGTTGGGTAACTGTCTGGGAGAAGCGTAGTACCAATCTGAAAACCACTGTTCACCACCACTGTTCATGTTTCCAACCATTTTTCCCCACTCAGCGACACACCCGCTGACGAGAAAACTCTGGTCATTGGCAGCTCTATTTTGAGAAACGTGTTAGCAACACCAGCAACCATGGTCAGATGTATCCCTGGGGCCAGAGCAGGCGACATTGAGTCAAATTTAAAACTGCTGGCTAAGGCTAAACGTAGATTTAATAAGATTGTTATTCACGTTGGCTGCAATGACATCTGGTTACACCAATTGGAGGTCACAAAAATTAATGTTGCCTCGGTGTGTGAATATGCTAAAACTATGTCGGACGCCGTAGTTTTCTCTGGACCCCTCCCAAATCGGACCACTGATGAGATGTTTAGCCGCATGTCATCATTTAATCACTGGCTGTTCGGGTGGTGTCCAGCAAACAGTGTGGGTTTCGTTAATCATTGGCAAACTTTCTGGGAAAAACCTGGTCTGATTAGGGGAGACAGCATTCATCCCACTTTGGATGGAGCTGCTCTCATATCTAGAAACCTGGCCAAGTTTGTTAGTAATTCAAAACCCTGACAACCCAGAGTTGAGACCAGGAATCAGAGTTGCAGTCTTACACACTTATCTGAGCTTCTAGTGCAGTTACCCACCCATAGTTTTATATAGACGGTGTCTGACTCCCGACCACCTAAATTATCTAAATCTAAAATTAAACAAAGAGGAGTTGTGCATAACAACCTAATAAAAATTAAAACCTCTTCTGTGACAGAAAGACAAAACAGGAGAATTAAAAGTGGACTGTTAAATATCAGGTCTCTAATATCTAAAGCAGTATTAGTAAACAAATTAATATCAGATAATCATTTAGATTTACTCAGCCTCACTGAAACCTGTCTGTGTCAAGACGAATATGTCAGTCTAAATGAATCCACTCCTCCCAGTCATAATAATACCCACAGTCCTTGAGGCAGTGGCCGAGGAGGGAGAGTTAACCCTAAACCTGAACTAGATTATAATTCCTTTGAAAGCCTTTTTCTTAGTCTTTTACATCCGACCTTTTTTTTTGTTACAGTGTACCATGCTCCTGGCCCGTATTCTGAATTTGTATCTGAATTCTCTGAGTTTTTATCCAGTTTAGTTCTTAAATCAGATAAAGTTATTATTGTAGGTGATTTTAACATTCATGTTGACAATGACCCCCTGGCTACTGCGTTTATCTTATTATTAGACTCCATTAGCTTCAGTCAGGGTGTACATGAACCCACTCACTGTTTTAACCATACCCTTGATCTAGTTCTGACGTATGGAATTGAAACAGTGACTATAAGAGATGTTTATCAGATAGTGCTGTCGCAAGATTTAAGGCAAAGATTCCATCAACGTTGAATTTAATACCTTGTCCTTCTGTAACAGAGGTTTCCCGTACCGACTTTAAACTCTCCTGAATTGATCATCTTGTCAATAGTGCTGCAGGCTCGCTGCGAACAACACTTGACTCTATAGCACCTCTTAAAAAGAAGTTAACAAAGCAAAGAAAGTTGGCTCCTTGGTAAAACTCTCAAACCCGAAAATTTAAACAAATATCGCGAAAATTTGAAAGGAATTTGGCGATTAACCAAACTGGAAGAATCTCGTTTAGTCTGGGAACAAAGTCTCAAAACGTATAAGAGGGGCCTCCGCAATGCCACAGCAAACTATTACTCAGCATTAATAGAAGAAAATAAGAACTACCCCAGGTTTCACAGCTCTATTGCGCCTTGTATTCCTTTAGCCCTTAGCAGTAATGATTTTATGAGCTTTTTTAATAACAAAATTCTAACTATTCGAGGCAAAATTCATGACCTCCTGCCCTCAAACGGAACCAATCTGCCCTCAAACACAGCTGTAAGACCTAATATATATTTAGATGGCTTCTCCCCGATTTCTCTTCAAGAACTGATGGTGGCTTAGTGGGTAGAGCAGGCACCCCATGTACAAGGCTGTTGCTGCAGCGGCCCGGGTTCGAGTCCAGCCCTTTGTTGCATGTCACTCCCTCTCTCTCTCCCCTTTTCACACTCATCTGTCCTGTCAATTAAAGGCTAAAATGCCCAGAAAATATCTTAAAAAAAAAAAAAAGAAAAAAGAATCGACCGCAATGATTTCTTCATCTAAATCATCAACGTGTCTCTTAGGCCCCATCCCAACTAGGCTACTTAAGGAAGTCTTACCTTTAGTTAAAACTCACATATTAGTTCTGATGAATATATCTTTATTAACAGGCTGTGTACCACAGTCCTTTAAGGTAGCTGTAATCAAACCTCTTCTAAAAAAGCCCACCCTGGATCCAGAGGTGTTAGCCAACTATTTCTAACAATTTCTAATCTTCCCTTTCTTTCAAAGATCTTTGAGAAAGTAGTCGCAGACCGGCTGTGCGATTTTCTCCATGATAATAATTTATTTGAGGAATTCCAGTCAGGATTTAGAGTGCATCATAGCACTGAGACAGCACTAGTTCAAACTACAAATGATCCTCTGATGCTTCAGACAAAGGACTCGCCTCTGTACTTGTTTTATAAGATCTTAGTGCGGTATATTGACATAATTGACCATTAAATTCTGCTACAGAGACGGGAACATTTAATTGGCCATAAAGGTTCTGCACCAAGCTGGTTTAAATCTTATTTATCTGATCGTTTTCAGTTCGTTCATGTTAATTATGAATCATCTCTACGTACTAAAGTTTGTTTTGGAGTTCCACAAGATTCTGTGCTCAGACCAATCCTATTCACTCTATTTATGCTTCCGTCAGGTAACATCATTAGAAATCACTCTGTAAATTTCCATTGTTATGTGGATGATACACAATTGTATTTATTGATAAAGCCAGATGAAACTGATCAATTAACTAAACTTCAAAAATGCCTTAAAGACATAAAAACCTGGTTGAGCACCAATTTCCTTATGCTCAATTCAGACAAAACTGAAGTTATTGTTCTTGGCCCTAAACAACTCAGACACTCTTTATTTGATGATATAGTTTCTCTGGATGGCATTGCTCTGGCCTCTAGCACTACTGTAAGAAATCTCTGAGTAATATTTGACCAAGATTTGTCTTTAAATTCCCATTTAAAACAAACCTCACTGACTACATTTTTTCATTTGCGTAATATTGCGAAAATTAGGCCTATCCTGACCCAAAAAGATGCAGAAAAATTGCTCCATGCTTTTGTTACCTCTAGGCTGGATTACTGTAACTCCCTATTATCAGGTATCTCTAATAAGTCTTTAAAAACTCTCCAGCTAATTCAGCCGCAGCGGCACGTATACTAACAGGAACAAAGAAATAGGGCTGTAGCCGTGCAGTTTATTGTGTTTCACCGGCGACGAGCTGTCATTACGCGCGACAATTACGCACGGCTGCGCGCTCTTTATAACTCACTGTGTGAACCTATGTTGCATAATAAAGATTTGCCCCCTTCAGTAACTTCATCCTAGCTCCTGAATTTTATGAATGGAGGGGAAAAGAGGAGGCGCGTTCCCCAGCAAAATGTATTTTATTGCAGTTATTTACCTGGTATTTGCAAAATAAAATCACTTAAGTTAAGGTTCTGTCACAAAACTATATTGTTACGGATCTTTGCACATTTTTAAGTGGGTATATGGAAATCCTGGAGCTTTCTTAGTGGGTTTCCATGACGTGATGAATGTCTCGACCTGTCATTTCGGATGGATTTTGATTGGCTGTCTGTGTTTCTATCGTTCATCAAATCGCTCTGAAAGTGATCCAAACGATATCGTCCACCACTATCATTGTTGTTATAGTTGTAGTGTGGACGCTGCCAAACACTTGAGTTTAGAACGATTTTTAAAACTGTATATTTATAGTTATATTTATAGTTATAGTTCTTGGTGTGGACGTCCCAGCCTATTAATGGGACAATTTAATTCCGTGGCATAATTCTTTTTTTATTTCTTTTTTTTTTTTTTTTTTTGGCTCTTTTAATTGCGAGTGATTTGAGGAAGGATCTATGAGGAACACTCGGATAGTAAAATATGCCACTCGTTGCAGCCCTACAAAGAAACAAGATCTTATTTCTCCTGCTTTAGCTTCTCTGCACTGGCTCCCTGTAAAATCCATATTGAATTTAAAATCCTACTCTTAACTTACAAAGCTTTAAATGGTCATTCGTGGTCCCTAAAGTCACCAAAAGTAGATCAGGAGCCAGAGCCTTCAGCTATCAGACTCCTCTCATGTGGAATCATCTTCCTGTTGCGGTCCGGGAGGCAGACGCTGTTTCCACATTTAAGACTAGAATTAAGACTACTTACTGTTTGATAAAGCTTATAGTTAGGGCTGGCTCAGGCTTGCCTTGTACCAGCCCCTAGTTAGGCTAGTCTGCCGGGGGAACTCCTATAATACACTAAGCACATTCTCTCCTTCTCTCTCTCTCTCTCTCTCTCTCTCTCTCTCTCTCTCTCTGTCTCTCTCTAACAGTATCCCTGGCAGGGCATCAAGGCCACTGTGGCCTTAGGGCATTTTTTTCAAGGGCACAAATTGCGTGGGCACAAGGGCCCTGCTTTCAATATATTGTACTACAATAGCCGTAATTGGAATTATAATATTATTACTTGAATTAATGTTGTTGTAAGCTACTGTCATTACCGTCTGCCCTGCATCTCTCTCTGTGCGTGTCTCTCTTATTGTCTCATTGTGTCATACAGATTACTGTTGATTTATCATGTTGATCTGTTCTGTACGACATCTATTGTCTGTCTATCCTGTAAGAGGGATCTCTCCTCAGTTGCTCTTGCCGAGGTTTCTATCATTTTTTTCCCTGTTAAAGGCTTTTTTGTAAAGCCCTCTGAGGCAAATTGCGATTTGTGATTTTGGGCTTTATAAATAAATTGATTGATTGATAGATTGCTTCCTAAATGGACCGATTTATAACTAGAGCTGCCACAATTAGTCGACTAATCGATGAGTAATCGACTATTAAAATAATCGGTGACTATTTTACTAGTCGACTAATTGATTTGAGTCATTTTTCATAGAAAAGTACTATAAAAGTACCCCAAATACTCTTACTGCAGCTTCTTACGTTCAGATATTGGCAGCTTTACACACACTCCCGTGACAGTGAACTAAAACCCTTTGGTGTGAGTATGAAACAAGACATTAGATTACGTAATTTTGGGGTTTGGGCGAGACAGACCGACATTTTTCAACATTTTAACACATTTTTCGATGAAATGATTAATCGATTAATTGAAGAAATAATCGACAGATCAGTTGACAATGCAAATAATCGTTAGTGGCAGCCCTATTTATAACATGTCCTTAGTCCGTGGAAACGGGCTTCAGCTTCCATGAGAAGAGAATGGAAGCACAGCTCTTTAACGTCTAGTCTGAAATCAAAGAAACATAGATGACCTAGAGTTCTAATTGAGACACCAGAATATCAGGATCATTTGAGTCGCAGAGGGGCTAGAGATGAGCAAACGCCACTGAATTTGTCGCCAAATTATTGGGGCTGTCGCAGTGACGGAATTTCTATTGTGGCGCTTAAGGGTTGATCAACAGTGCAGTATGCAGTAAAAGGACAACAAATCAGAATAAGGGCTCATTTATGCTCAGTGTTTGATACGGAGATAGATGGAGCCTTCTGTCCATACCCTCCTTTCATTTCATTTGTATTTGTGCACATTTTCTGAAAGCTTACAGATCAGGACTAAACAGAGCAGTACATGGACATGTTACATGTATATTGGCTGCACAGACCACCGCCATCTACACAGCTGCTTGTCTTTAGCCACAATTATTACAATCTCCTCCACCGTCGCCTCGTTTGTTGTGGTCTGCCCTTTAGTGCTACCTATTGGCAGTATCTATGCTATCATAAAGGGCGCATAGAAGTATAAGGGCAGGGATGTTTACAGTGTTCGAAATGGAAGTACCTATTTTTTTTATATAAAGGGAGCACATATGAGCCTTAAGGGTTGCAACATTTTTTTCAGCTGCAATGCTTCAGTTGAGTCTGGTTGCTATGATACAAAATACTTGTGCAAGTAAAAGTGTCGGCACATGATAGAGTACTTGCTGTAAATGAAGGAAAGGCTGAAGCTCACAGTTTGTAAAATGTCCTTTTGGCACCTGCTCCAGCACTGTAACGCATAACAGTCAAAATTGTTGAGGTGATCCTCTCTTCCCTTTATCCACATTGCCATTTCGTCTGTGGCTGGTTAGCTAGCTAGCTAACTTGATAATTCCACCATACTTTTATGCTAACATTACAGTGATTTAAAAAAAATTAGTCAAACAAAGTTGTCACTCACCTGCAATGTGGTTTCCTACGCTTTGGCTGTAGACTGAATAACAGATGTAGCTACTGTGAGTTGAGTTCCTAGAGTTCTGCTTTTCGGCTGTTGCCATCTTGTTTTTTTGTAGCCAGAATTGACTTATTTGGGCAAGAGGGTGGGGCTGTGGAGGAGTGAGTGGTGGATCTGAATGAGACGCCAAGGACTCAATCAGCATACAGCCTGTCACTTAAAGTGGCCCTGCCCATAATTAACTTTAAGCAGTAACATTTTAACAGGTGAGTTATATAAAAATTTGGCACCCTCTACACTGGTCATGAATGTTGAAATCAGGTATAGAGACTAGGGTTGCAACGATTAGTCAACTAATCAATGACTATACAATCGACTATTAAAATAATCGGTGACTATTTTAGTTGTCGACTAATCGGTTTGAGTCAATTTTCATAGAAAAGTACTATAAAAGTACCCCAAAATACTCTTATTGCAGCTTCTTCCGTTCAAATATTGGCAGCTTTACACAGTCTCTCATGACGGTGAACTAAAACCCTTTGGCGTGAGTATGGAACAAGACATCAGATGACATAATTTTGGGGTTTGGGAGAGACAGACAGACATTTTTCAACATTTTAACACATTTCTCAATAAAATGATTAGTCGACTAATCGAAGAAATAATCGTCAGATTAGTCGACAATGAAAATAATCATTAGTTGCAGCCCTAATTTTTGTACCAGGCTGTAAACATGTTTATTTCTGCTGTAAAGTTGGACATTTTAACATGTGGGCCTATGGTGATTGACTCGCTCTTGGAGCCAGCCTCAAGTGGACATTAGACGTACTGCAGTGTAGGCTTCATTTTTCAGCCTCAGAGGTTGTCTCTTGACTGTGACAAGAGCGGTGGAAGAATCATCAAGTTGTTAAATTTTACTCATGTAGCAGCTGGCTAGTTAGTTAGCTAGCTTGCTAATTTTGGCATGCCATCATGCTGCACTGGTAACAGAAAATGAGGAATATAGTCACACAGGACTGTAAGCAGCTATTCATTTTGAAAGAGCAACGACCAATGGGGAAACATCAACACTGAAATTATCACTCATTCAGACCAATGGTGTAACTTCTTCGTCTTTGTGATGGTGATTCAAAGTCCTCTCACATGTGGTCTCACCGTCCTGTAGTCTGCCCGCCGTCTCTCAGCATTAGCTGTATATAAACAGTGCAGCCTATACTTAGAGCCAGAGTTTAAACAGAGAATAATATCTGTTACTAAACAGAGCAGTGATTGACAACACCACCCATCTGACTGCCTGCCTGTCATTGCTCCGTCACGTCACCATCCTTTATAGCATTAGACCACCTCTGATCTTCTCCCTTCTAATCATATGTTTATTCTGTTTCCTCTGCTTTCTTCTTTCTTCAGCTCGAGCTCAGAGAATCTTGAGAAATAAGCATAAATGTGACATAAAACAGGTGTCTCCTACTGTGTTTCCATCCAGCCCTCCACATCTTGATGGATTGATTGTCGGGCTGATGTTGTGCATGATGAATGAAAAATGGGAAGTTTCAGTCTGGGCTGTCAGATTTCCGGGAGTCTCTCATATCACATGTGATAAATTATTGTTAGACATTACGATGGAGGTATAGGATGGAAAGAAATTCAGATGCCAACATTTTTTTTTCAAGCCATGCTAGCATCATGGCTGTAGACTGAAATATCTCAGCTATTGGATGGGTTGTCAGAAAAATGTCACATTTCCCTCAGGATGAATTATAAAAATGTTGGCACAGGCACAGGAGGGTGGGTGCTGAACAGGGTTTTCCGTGCATAGAAAATACTTTGGTGGCGGCCAAAGCCGTTTTAGCCCTCCACCAATGGAAAATCCCCTCTGCCATAGAGAGGTGTGGAAGCAAGGAAGGGAGGGAAAAAAACAAACCCATTCAAATCTCAGTGCAACCACTCATTGTTCAATCACGGTTCGGACTAGGGATGTAATGATTACCAGTAAAATGATAAACTGTGGTAAAATTCCCAACGGTTAGTATTACCGTTTATAATTTTAATCATCATTAAGACCGTGTTTGATTACCGCACTTTGAAAAACTCTCGGTGATACTGCTCATTGTCTGGAGAAGTAGCAGCAGTAGTCCTTCAGACACATGCGTGCATTCACGGTTTGCAATTTTTGGCCTCTGAAAACACGGTGGAAGGCACCAAAGGCACCCACACGGACAGTGCTTTGTAAATTTTTCATGCTGTGAGTTGGCCAACAGACTTGACACACTACACGATGGTCCACACCGATTATCCCTGGTCGTCTTTCACGATGTGTGTGATGTTATCAGGTTATTCTTGTCCTATTTTTATTACTTTTACCATTATTTCAGTCACTGTGTCTGTTCACATGCCATCCGAAATGTTGTAGTAATTTAAAAAGTGCGAGAAGATGGCAGGAGCTACATTTAAAGTACCTACGCAAACATTCAAGTTACTGAATCCTCCACAACAAGTTCCTACAAATATTTCATGATAAAAGCCTATTTAGAAAATGGAGGGATTCTTTCAGCCGAGGTTATAAGGGGCTTTTAATTTGAAACAAATTCAGGAAGTGTTGAGTTTGAAATGACGGCACGATGCATTAACTTTCTCAAGGCAATGCGAGCGATAAAAAGTAAAAACATAAAAACACAGAGGGAATAATAAATAACTGACCGTATATAATCTAGTCTGTTTCAAATGAAGCTGGTAGCCTCTGCAGTTGTGGTGAGTAAAAGCCCCGTCACTATTTTTTAATTTTCTTACTTCATGTCCGTCTCCATTATGAAGAAATAACATTGTTTGCTAGCTTTATGCTAATGGCAGTACTCAGCTGGTTGACAAAGTGCCTCTGCTGTTTCACACCATCACTTTCCCCTTTAACTCTGTGTGGTAACATCCCTAGAGGAAATATTAAAAAGGCTGGGGTGTTGTTGCCGTACAATTGTCTATGGCAGCAGCTAACTCTGTGTTTCTATTGGTCAAAGTGAAGGCTGTGATGGGAGTAATTGTGATCGACAAAAAGAAAATCAAACATTTAGACTTTCTGTCGGACAGAAAGTACATTGTGCTCTTTATTAGGGTTCGAGCGACGACTGAAAGTCGTCCGTAGGTCACCTTGTATTTTGACAAACTCCTCCTACAGATTTTGTCCAATCAACTTCAGATTTGGTACAGATCACCCAGAGACCATGCTGATCAAGAGTTATTAAAATATTTTCTCTATGTCAAGGGGCGTGGCCGCTATAGCCCACCCTCGCCATCTAATACGTTTGGCTTTTTGATGGCTTCAGTGGCCTCATATCCTGATTATAATTGATACACAGGTCAAGAATGGCGATCTCTTGCATCTGATAGGGGCATCACCCATGGGGGGGACAAAATGCCTCTATAGTACATATGTGTATGTTGCCCAGACGCACAAAAAAATGTCCACCACCAATGCTCTATTCCAAGCAGGAAGTTGGCCATTTTGATTCAAACTTTTCATTTTGGCGTCGATTTTGTGATTTTCACACCTTGTAATTTAACAAAAACAACAATCAGTAGTCATTTATTTTTTTAGTTTTGTCAACAACTCCCTTTCCATGTCTGTGTTTCTAATTTGCTGCAACATTAAGGCTAACATTAATAGCCTCTAATGGAGACCCAGGGGACCTGGGGGTGAGTGATGACCTGAGGCTCTGGTCATCCAGCGACCTGACTCAGGACTAGTTTCTCTGCCTTTTGTTAGACGTAGTGGAGGTGGAGGTGGAGGTGACCACCACCTGTGCTTTTTCCACATGTTCATCTACTCAACAGGATGTTAGGAGACTAGATGTGTGGTCATCAGCATCTGTTGGTGGTAAAGGCCATTCAAGCTGAGATAGTGACTGAGAAAACTTTTACTTTGTTTAATATGTGGAATATGAATAAAACCAAAGTGAGGAGCAATCATGGGTCTGTTTTTAAATTTCATTTTCACCCAATTATTAAAATCATTGAACAACATTTAATGACTTTCTCAAAGGTTAATATGAAAAAAAAGTGATGTTACAAAAAAGGGATAGTTCGACGTTTTGGCAAATTCGCCTATTGCAGTAATCCCTATAGTCATATGAGTAGGTACATTACCTTTAATTGTCAGTGCCTGCTGTTTTGAGATCGGTGGGCCAGAGCTTCCCACTGAAATGGAGGTGAATGGTATAAGCCCCCTCTCTCCCTCAAAACTAATCAAATACACAATCAAATGACTCCACGCATTCCCCTGAAGTGTCAAAAAAAGGATGGAGAGCCTGCAGGGCCAGACGGCTCTCAGCTTCTTTGTCCCTCTTCCTCTCCTACACATATACACTTGATAAACTTAGGTTTAGTTAACTGGGACTCAAGGATGTTCAAAGATACACTGGAGACACGGAGAATCAGATGCAACTTGAATTTAATGTGTTACACAGGCAACCAACACATCAATTCATGAGTCAAACCCCGGGGATAGACTGAAGATTTGCTATTGAACATTCTCTTTTAAACCTGTGGAGATGTGACAAAATCTCCACCTCCTTTCATTAATCCTTCCCATCGCAGTCGATTTCTATTGGTAGAAAACATTTTATTTTTGTCCAAATCTGCCCTTAGTGTGACATAACCGTAGTGACCAACCTGGCCCCTATTCAAGGCCAACCTCAAGGCCCTGGAAAGTACCCAGCTCTTTTTCGGGTAGTTTCGGCCAGGTGCACCCTCTACTCCCTAAGATAGAAGATGCCCTTCTTCTGGTAGTTTCGGTCAGGTGCGCCTTCTACTCTCTAAGACAGAAAATGCCAACTTTTTTCTACCAACAGTTTCAATCTGCTGTACACTTTATTTTTTAAAAGATATGTGAGCTCTGGGGATCTTTTCTTTTAATATGATCCCCTGAACTCACACACAATCACTTACAGACCTTTGAGTGTGTGTGTGTGTGTCTTATTGTTACATTTTCGGGTGATGCATAATGTCTTATGTGTGTGTGCTTTAAACCATACAAGATATGATATGATGATCTGATGTGTTTCCAGGTGTATGTGTGCAAATGTATGTGTGGTTGGCATAATGTCTTATGTGTATGTGTTTTATATGATGTGTCTTCTAGGTGTATGTGTGTGTGCGTGTGTGTGTGTGGTTGATACAATGTCTTATGTGTGTGTTCTTCATATGACATGTTTTCTAGGTGTATGTGTGTGTGTGTGAATGCCTTATGTGTGTGTTCTTTATATGACATGTTTTCTAGGTGTATGTGTGTGAGTGTGAATACCTTATGTGTGTGTTCTTTATATGACGTGTTTTCTAGGTGTATGTGTGTGTGCGTGTGTGTGTGTGTGCTTACAACAATGATTCACTTTTCTGGGTTACACAGGATACAAGATATCACACAACTTAATCATTAGGCTTAATCAACTTATGCAGGATAACACATTTATCTGATCAGCATATGATTATATTCAACTTAATTTATGCAAAGTAGGGCTTTTACCTGATTAGTCATAAAACATTACACTACACCCCACACTATGAAATAATAATGTATAATTAAGTAACATTACGACACATGAAGCAAATACTCAAAACTACTTTCTTGAGTAAACCACTGGGCGGAGTGACACAGTGTGTACCTGAGACAGTGCCGTAGTTATTGCTTGCAGCCTTGCATTTGCAGTATCATCAGCTGGACACACCAGAAATTTTGAGAAAAGTTTACAGAGTGTTGTTGTAAATCATGGTTTACACATGTATTGTGAAAGGTTGCGGCACAGCCGAAGACATGGAGCAGAGTGACGTTTCACGTAGTACCAACCAAATATACGGACAGGATGAAACAATGGCTATTTGTGCTGGACATCGATCCCAACACGCCTGTGGAAACGGTCCGGAAAATGTTTGTTTGCTCCAACCATTTTTTACCAGAGGACTAGGCTACAGTGAAAGGATTGAGCGCAGAAGCACAGGAATTGTTCAAACGCTTTTCTTGAAAGATACTGCCATACCATCTGTTGGTATCACAAAACGAGCAGACGTGGTAAGTGATCGTTGTGTATTTTGCTCAGAAATCTCTCTGTTGTAACGTTACCTCCATGTTGAGTAACATTAGCCTACAACCCAAGCATAGTAAATAAGGCTAAAATGCAAATATTGTTGTGGTTATGTTTTGGATAAGTGTTTGTCCAGAGCATATAGTGAGAGAGATTAGAGTTAGCATGTTCTCCTCGTGTTCTGGTGATTATTTTGAGGCGTACTCTCGTCCCATCCCACCATCAACATACCCTATTTCCTCAATTTAAAACCGGGCCCCTATTAGCAGCCGGCCTCTTTTAGTAACTGGGTCTAAAAAATTTTTTAAGAAATAAACGCCGGCCTCTTTTTTAAACTGGAGGTGTTTATTTGACGTTTTGGCATTTATGCAGCGCTAGACCCGTGAAGGTGTTGTTGCCCTCCTCTACCAACCAGGCGTCATATGCCTCGCGGCGTATTCCCCCGACATTTGTTTGGAATATTTCAAAACTTCTAGCTTTAAATTAACACTGAATTTGCGTCTTGTCGCCATCTTATCTGTTTACCATCGGCTGAGAGTGCGTAACTGCGCATGTGCCTGGATGATGGTTTATGTGTGTGTGGATGTGCGTCTTTGTGTCTGTGTATGTGGGCTTAACATACCCGAAAACTCATGAAACTTTGCACACATCTCAGAACTGGTGGAAAATTTGATATTTTAAGTTTCTCGTGCGTGGGTTCCAAAAAATGGCTCAGTAGCGCCCCCTACAAATGTTTGAGGAAACAGCCCCTGAAGCTAGTTTAACCTACATGTATGAAACTTGGCAGGCTTATGTAACCCTCTGAGACGTACAACAAAGCCTGTTGGAGGCATGCTCTAAACCCAACAGGAAGTCAGCCATTTTGAATTTACATTTTGATGCATTTTTGGCCATTTCCAGGGGTCATAAATGAACGAACTAGTCCTAGAGATTTCATCCGATCGACTTCAAACCTTGGTCTGTCCCATCCCTAGACCTTGAAGATGAAAAGATATCAAAAGCTTGAGTTTTCGTCAATGCATGTGACCATTGGATGGCGTCAAAGTTAGGGGTCTTGCCACTAAACAGGAAGTAGTTTATAACTCCAGCATACATGGTCCAGTCTTTCCCAAACTTCACAGGATTGATGACAGTCCCGCCCTGAACACATCTACATGTCAATAATTAGAGATAAATATAGAGCCCCCTACTGGCAACAGGAAATGTCATGTTTTAGACTTTAATGTACATCTCCTACAGACTTGACCAGATCCACTTCAAACTTGGTAAAAAAAAAAGTCATAAGACGTTGATGATGCTTTATTGTGGAAACAGTGAGTTTTCATCGAAGGGCGTGGCCACGGCCTGGTGGCGAACTTTGATGTTTTGCTGTGATGATAAACGTTGCTGTAACTTGACTCCACGTGGGAATATCTTGCCAAAACTTCACACATATTATGACAGTCCAGCCCTGAACACATCTACAGAGGAATTTTGGATCACCGTCATAGCGCCACCTTCTGGCAACAGAAAGTTACTTTATACATTCTTTGATGTCCCGCTTCTAGCAGGTTAATCAGACCCACCTCAAACTTGCTGGTCTAAGTCCTTAGACCTTGATGATAATTAAAAATGAAGCTTTTGAGTTTTCATCAAACGCTGTCACCGTGGTGCCGCCTTATTTGCCATCAAACACAATGTTGTTTTGAAGGGACAAGGGATGCTTGAAAACTCACCAAATGTGGCATACACATCACAGGTCACAAGTCCTGTTGTCTGATGTGATTTTTGTGCTTTGATGCACCAAAGTGGCTCAACGGCGCCCCCTAGAATATTTCAATTAAGCAGCCCCCAAAGCTGGGTTGACCTCAATTTCAATTCAATCAATTTTATTTATAAAGCCCAATATCACAAATACAATTTGCCTCACAGGGCTTTACAGCATACGACATCCCTCTGACCTTTAGACCCTCACAGCGGATAAGGAAAAACTCCCCAAAAAAAACCCTTTACCGGGGGAAAAAAAAATGGTAGAAACCTCAGGAAGAGCAACTGAGGAGGGATCCCTCTTCCAGGACGGACAGATGTGCAGCAGACGTCGTACAGAACAGATCAGCATAACAAATTAACAGTAATCTGTATGACATCCTCTGTAATGACAGTAGCTTACAACAACATTCATGAAAGTAATAATACTGTCGTTATAGTTCTGGCTACTGTGGTACAATATGTTGAAAGTATATATTAGTATCAGGCAGTATACATGTATGATAATATTATATGTGTGTAATAACAGTAGAAGTATGACCAATGACTAATGATGGCAGCAGCAGCAGCAGGCATCTGGCAGGACCACGGCAGCAGCACAACCACACACGTCACACTATCCAGGCACCGCTGCAATACGAGTTAACCTGAGAGACAGTGGAGCACAAAGGCTCCGGAGAAGAAGCCGAGTTAATGACATCCAGAATGGCCGAGTAAACAAGATACAGTAATAGGATACGAGAGAGAGAGAGCGAGAGCGAGACAGAGAGAGAGAGAAGGTGCCCGGTGTATTATAGGTGGTCCTCCGGTAGACTAGGCCTAAGTCAGCCTAACTAGGGGCTGGTACAAGGCAAGCCTGAGCCAGCCCTAACTATAAGCTTTATCAAAGAGGAAAGTCTTAAGTCTAGTCTTAAGAACTGCATGTATGAAACTTGGTGGGCACCTGTAACACTCCATCACGTACAAAAAAGCCTCTTGGACCCATTGCCTAAACCCAACAGGAAGTTGGCCATTTTGAATTTCGTGGTCATTTTTGTCATTTCACACGTGTTGTATTTTAACGAACTTGTACTACAGATTTAATCAGATTTGCTCCAAACTTGGTTTATGTGAGCTTGACTACGTTGTGACCAAAAGTTATTACAGGATCAGCCAAATGTTGAATGGTGTGCCCGCTGCGGAGTGTTGAATTTTGAGGTCTCGCCATGAAACAGGAAATTGCTGTAACTTTGGAGTAAATGGTCCGATGTCCACAAAACTTCACATGATTCATATTGGTCCCACCCTGAACACATTAATATAACAATATACAGTGATAGTCTCTGTACTTGTTTTATTAGATCTTAGTGCAGCGTTTGACACTGTTGACCATGAAATTCTGTTACAGAGACTGGAACACTTAATTGGCCTAAAAGGTTCTGCACTAAGCTGGTTTAAATCTTATTTATCTGATCGTTTTCAATTTGTTGACGTTCATAATGAATCATCCGTACGTACTAAAGTTTGTTTTGGAGTTCCGCAAGGTTCTGTGCTTGAACCAATCCTATTTATTCTATATATGCTTCCTTTAGGTAACATCATTAGAAATCACTCTATAAATTTCCATTGTTATGCGGATGATACACAGTTGTATTTATCGATGAAGCCAGAAGAAAGGGATCAATTAACTAAACTTCATAATTGTCTTAAAGACATAAAAACCTGGATGAGCACCAATTTCCTGATGTTAAATTCAAACAAAACTGAAGTTATTGTTCTTGGCCCCAAACAACTCAGAGACTCTTTATCTGATGACATAGTTTCTCTCGATGGCATTGCTCTGGCCTCCACCACTACCGTAAGAAACCTCGGAGTAACATTTGATCAAGATCTGTCTTTCAATTCTCATTTAAAACAAACCTCACGGACTGCATTTTTTCATCTGCGTAATATTGCAAAAATTAGGCCTATCTTGACCCAAAAAGATGCAGAAAAATTGGTCCACGCTTTTGTTACCTCGAGGCTGGATTACTGTAACTCTCTACTATCAGGTAGCTCTAGTAAATCATTAAAAACTCTTCAGCTAATTCAGAATGCAGCAGCACGTGTACTAACAGGAACTAAGAAACGAGATCATATTTCTCCTGTTTTAGCTTCTCTGCACTGGCTCCCTGTAAAATCCAGAATTGAATTTAAAATCCTACTGTTAACTTATAAAGCTCTAAATGGTCAAGCTCCATCATATCTTAGAGAGCTCATAGTGCCTTATTATCCCACCAGAACTCTGCGCTCTGAGAACGCAGGGTTACTCGTGGTCCCTAAAGTCTCCAAAAGTAGATCAGGAGCCAGAGCCTTCAGCTATCTGGCTCCTCTCCTGTGGAATCATCTTCCTGTTACGGTCCGGGAGGCAGACACCGTCTCCACATTTAAGGCTAGACTTAAGACTTTCCTCTTTGATAAAGCTTATAGTTAGGGCTGGCTCGGGCTTGCCTTGTACCAGCCCCTAGTTAGGCTGACTTAGGCCTAGTCAACCGGAGGACCACCTTTAATGCACCGGGCACCTTCTCTCTCTCTCTCTCTCTCGCTCTCGCTCTCTCTCTCTCCCTCTCTCTCTCGTATCCTATTACTGTATCTATTTTACTCGGCCATTCTGGATGTCACTAACTCGGTTTCTTCTCCGGAGCCTTTGTGCTCCACTGTCTCTCAGGTTAACTCGTATTGCAGCGGTGCCTGGATAGTGTGACGTGTGTGGTTGTGCTGCTGCCGTGGTCCTGCCAGATGCCTGCTGCTGCTGCTGCTGCTGCCATCATTAATCATTAGTCATACTTCTACTGCTATTATAGACATATGATATTATCATACATGTAGACTGCCTGATACTAATATATACTTTCAACATATTGTACCACAGTAGCCAGAACTATAACGACAGTATTATTACTTTCATGAATGTTGTTGTAAGCTACTGTCATTACCGAGGATGTCATACAGATTACTGTATTGTGTCATACAGATTACTGTTAATTTGTTATGCTGATCTGTTCTGTACGACATCTACTGCACGTCTGTCCGTCCTGGAAGAGGGATCCCTCCTCAGTTGCTCTTCCTGAGGTTTCTACCATTTTTTTCCCCCGGTAAAGGGGTTTTTTTGGGGAGTTTTTCCTTATCCGCTGTGAGGGTCTAAAGGACAGAGGGATGTCGTATGCTGTAAAGCCCTGTGAGGCAAATTGTATTTGTGATATTGGGCTTTATAAATAAAATTGATTGATTGATTGATTGATAGTCATAGCGCCACCCAGTGGCAAAAGCAAGTACTTCTTATACGACACTTATCTTTGGATGAACCTGAAATTTCAATGCTGTGGTCTATATTTCATGTACACAAACATGACATGTCATTACTGTATACGCGTGCTTCAGAGGGTTTAATTTTGATGTCTTGCCATGAAACAGGAAATTGCTCTAACTTTGGAGTAAATGGTCCGATGTCCACCAAACTTCACATGATTCATATTAGTCCCAGCCTGAACACATTGACAGTAATAGTCATAGTGCCACCTAGTGGCGAAAGGAAATACTTCTTATCAGACACTTTTGATGTACCTGAAAGTTTAATGTTGTGGTCTATATTTCATGTACACAAACATGACATATCATTAGTGTCTACGTGTGCTGCAGAGGGTTTAATTTTGATGTCTCGCCATGAAACAGGAAATTGCTATAAATTTGGAGTAAATAGTCCGATGTCCACCAAACTTGACATGATTCATATTTGTCCCACCCTGAACACATTTATATGACAATATTCCGTTATAGTCATAGCACCACCTAGTGGTGAAAGGAAGCACTTCTTACCAAACACTTATCTTTGGATTCACCTGAAATTTCAGTGCTGTGGTCGATATTTGATGTATACAAACGTGACATATCATTAGTTGTCTATGCGCACTGCAGAGGGTTTATTTTTGATGTCTTGCCATGAAACAGGAAATTGCTATAAATTTGGAGTAAATGGTCCGATGTCCACCAAACTTCACATTATTCATATTCGTCCCACCATGAACACATTTTTATGACAATATACTGTGATAGTCATAGTGCCACCTAGTGGCGAAAGGCAGTACTTCTCATCAGACACTTATCTTTGGATTCACCTGAAATTTCAATGTTGTGTTCTATATTTGATTTTAACAAACATGACATATAATTATTGTCTATGCGTGCTGCAGAGGGTTTAATTTTGATGTCTCGCCATGAAACAGGAAATTGCTCTAACTTTAAGGTAAATGGTCCGATGTCCACCAAACTTCAGATGATTCATATTAGTCCCATCCCTGAACACATTTTCATTACCATATTGCCTGATAATCATAGCGCCACCTAGTGTTGAAAGGAAATACTTCTTATTAGACACTTATCTTTACGTTAACCTGAAATTTCAATGCTATGGTCTATATTTGATGTTCACAAACACGAAATATCAATATTGTCTATGCCCACTGCAGAGGGTTTAATTTTGATGTCTCGCCATGAAACAGGAAATTGCTCTAACTTTGGAGTAAATGGTCGGTTGTCCACCAAACTTCACATTATTCATATTAGTCACACCCGAAACACATTTATATAACAATATACGGTAATAGTCATAGCGCCACTTAGTGGCGAAAGTAAGTACTTCTTATCAGACACTTATCTATGGATGAACCTGAAATTTCAATGCTGTGGTCTATAACTGATGTACACAAACATGATATGCCATGAGTGTCTACGTGTGCTGCAGAGGGTTTAATTTTGATGTCTTGCCATGAAACAGGAAATTGCTCTAACGTTGGAGTAAATGGTCCGATGACCACCAAACTTCACATGATTCATATTAGTCCCACCCAGAACACATTTATATAACAATACACAATGATAGTCATAGCGCCACCTAGTGGCTAAAGGACATACTTCTTATCAGACACT
Organism: Epinephelus awoara; assembly: GCA_035609425.1. NCBI lineage: Eukaryota > Metazoa > Chordata > Actinopteri > Perciformes > Serranidae > Epinephelus > Epinephelus awoara. The sequence goes on along the minus strand of CM069314.1, from coordinate 32,886,388 downwards.
TATCTTTGGATTCACCTGAAATTTCAATGCTGCGGTCTATATTTAATGTATACAAACGTGACATATCATTAATGTCTATGTGCGCTGCAGAGTTTTTTTTTTTGATGTCTTGCCATGAAACAGGAAATTGCTATAAATTTGGAGTAAATGGTCCGATGTCCACCAAACTTCACATTATTCATATTCGTCCCACCATGAACACATTTATATGACAATATACTCATATAGATAGTCATAGTGCCACCTAGTGGCGAAAGGAAGTACTTCTCATCAGACACTTATCTTTGGATTAACCTGAAATTTCAATGTTGTGTTCTATATTTGATTTTAACAAACATGACATATAATTATTGTCTATGCGTGCTGCAGAGGGTTTAATTTTGATGTCTTGCCATGAAACAGGAAATTGCTCTAACTTTAAGGTAAATGGTCCGATGTCCACCAAACTTCCGATGAATCATATTAGTCCAGCCCTGAAAACTTTTCCTGACACTCATAGTGCCACCTAGTGGCGACAGGAAGTAGGTCTCATCAAACACTTATCTTTTGATTTATCTGAAAGTTTAATGGTGTGGTGTATATTTGATGTATAAAAACATGTTGTATAATTAGTGCTCTCTCCAACTCCCTCTAGTGGAAAGAAGAAGTGATACAAAATGTGAAATATGTCATTCCAGCACTGTATCAAGGATATGCCAAGTCACTCCTGTATGCGATGTCTGACTTTGACAGAAATGAACTGACGTGTCAGAAGGTGTCATGCCAGCCCCCTCGAGTTGCGTGAAGGTGCAAGGGCCCATTCATCGCTGCTTGCAGCTTTAATTCTCCTTCTTCTTCTTCTTCCTCCAAATGAATTGCCTTTTTGGGAGGCTTAACATACCCGAAAACTCATGAAACTTTGCACACATCTCAGAACAGGTGAAGAATTTGATATTTTAAGGCTCTCATGCGCTGGTTCCAGAAAGTGACTCAGTAGCGCCCCCTCCAAAAGTTTGAGGAAACAGCCCCTGAAGCTAGTTTAACCTACATGTATGAAACTTGGCAGGCTTATGTAATGCTTAGAGACGTACAAAAAAGCCTCTTGGAGGCATCCTCTAAACCAAACAGGAAGTCGCCCATTTTGCATTTACTGTGCAATTTTTATGCATTTTTTGGCCATTTCCAGGGGTCCTAAATGAACGAACTTGTCCTAGAGATTTCATCCGATCGACTTCAAACCTTGGTCTGTCCCATTCCAAGACCTTGAAGATGAAGAGTTATCAAAAGCTTGAGTTTTCGTCAATGCCTGTGACCGTGGGATGGCGTCAAAGTTAGGGGTCTCGCCACTCAACAGAAAGTAGTTTATAACTACAGGATACATGGTCCAATCTTGCCCAGACTCCACAGAATTGATGACAGTCCCGCCCTGAACACATCTACATGTCAATAATTAGAGATAAATATGGCACCCCCTACTGGCAAGGGGAAATGTCATGTTTTAGACTTTAATGTACATCTCCTACAGACTTGACCAGATCCACTTGGTAAAAAAAAAAGTCATAAGACGTTGATGACGCTTTATTGTGGAAACTTTGAGTTTTCGTCAAAGGGCATGGCCACAGCCTGGCGGCGATCTTTGATGTTTCACCGTGATGATAAACATTGCTGTAACTTGACTCCACATGGGAATATGTTGCCAAAACTTCACACACATGATGACAGTCCAGCCCTGAACACATCTACAGAGGAATTTTGAATCACCGCCATAGCGCCACCGTCTGGCAACAGAAAGCTACTTTATACATTCTTTGATGTCCCGCTTCTAGCAGGTTAATCAGACTCACCTCAAACTTGCTGGTCTAAGTCCTTAGACCTTGATGATAATTAAAAATGAAGCTTTTGAGTTTTCATCAAACGCTGTCACCGTGGCGCCGCCTTGTTTGCCATCAAACACGATGTTGTTTTGAAGGGACAAGGGATGCTTGAAAACTCACCAAATGTGACATTTTTAGATGATTCACATTAGTCCTTCCTTGAAAACATTTATATGACCGTATTTCCTGATACTCATATACCACCTTGTGATGACAGGAAGTAGGCCTTTCGATTTATCTGAAAGTTAAATGCTGTGGCGTATATATATCTAGTGGAAAGAGGAAGTGATACAAAATATGAAATATGTCATTCCAGCACTGTATCAGCAATATGCCAAGTTACTCCGGCATGCGATGTCTAACTTTGACAGAAATGATTCGAAGCGTCAGAAGGCATCCTTGCAGCCCCCCCGAGTTGCGTGAAAGTGCGAGGGCCCATTCATCGCTGCTTGCAGCTTTAATTTTTTTTGCTTCTTGATTTCTTGTGCTCTGGTTGATTAGGATGGGAGCATTGTTATGTACAGAATATTTGATGTTTGTGATATCTGTGAACAGCTTTTGCTCTCTTCAGCCTGAATTAAATACTGAGGTTCAGGTTAAGAATTTCAGCTACACTTTAGATGTGTGAAACACCTGAGAAATGCTGGTGAAATATAGACTGAGGGGCAAAATCAGAAAGAATGGGTTGTGGCCGCTGATAGCACCATGACCTGCGATGGCTAACTGCACTGTCCCAAGGTCTGATTCACAAAAGATATTGTGCTAATGGTATTACAGAGCAAATGAGCTCATTAACTTTTACGGCTGAGAGCAGTTTGCAGCAGGCAGATCAGTCATTTCTGAGAAAAAGAAATGGTCCAGCTCCCGAGCGACTATGTGCAGAGGCATTCCTCAGAACTTAAGGCAAAGAATTTAATTGTGACAAAGAGAAGCTGTATTTGGGATTTAATATCTCAGCCTGTCAATGCATTTCAGTTTCCATCAACCATCTGAAGATGCTGATAATTTCATTATAACTGCATGTGGCTGTTAGTGCCGATCTTTTTGAATTGGATTGTTTTTGCTATAGGCTCATTTGCATAGAAAGGGGCCAATTTTGTACCAAATGTATAAATATTGCTCAATGTATATATATATATATATATGTGTATATATATGTTTATATATATATATATATATATGTATCAAAGTTGACCTGCTTACTTTACTGCACACAACACTGTGGGTGACGAATATCACATATACATGTTAGGTTATTCTTAATGAGGCATTTGTGACACCTGGTGCGGCCACAGAGCTATGGATGAAAACATAAAGGGTGGGGATTCCCTCCATTTGCTGGGAGTCATGGAAATCTTTCTTCAGGTTTTCAGCTGCTTGTAAATCCAGTGAAGGCGCAGGGCTGAAGGTGAGCTGCTGGTTTGTTTTCCATTGGTTTCACGGCTGCAGAGTCAAGAGGAAAGACAGCAGAGTTTGTGGTTTTTGTTCTTTCGGGAGGGAGCGACCTCCAATAGCAGCAGACTGATGACAGCTTAGATTTAACACCACTCCATCTCCCTCTCTCTAAGGTTTCCTGTCTCAGCCATATTGCTGCTAACTATCTGAACGCAGGGAAGGAGGCGAGGCGCTGGGGGACCGCCCACGAGAGCATCGTACCTTATCAGGTAACAGCCTGAAAGTACCTCTTTAAAATCAGAGGTGTTTATGTCAAACCAAGGACTAATTCTGGGGGTGCTTGTCAATATGATACCCCCCTCATGAAATCCATGTCTACACGCACAACACACCTGTTAACTGCAGCCCATAGTGAGTATCTGCCCAGATCTCTGTGGGTCATATTGATACAGACTGTCATTTTAACTGTTGAGGTTTATGTCTCTTGTATATCAGTTCACTCCAGGGCTGCAAACCTTCAAAAATTGTGGTTTTGAATCCAAAATAGGCCATTTGTGTGATTTGTGTAGATCCAAAGAGTTTTTAAATGGAGGATGGTGGAGGGGTCTGTGAGTAAGTAAGTCAATTACGTCAGGCTGCTGAAACAAGACAACTTCGCTACAAAGTCTCATCACTACGACACATAAATATGTTTATGTTTATGCGTGCTTTATGGCAGAAATGTATGACTCAATAATTGTATTGTAATTCTTTGATTTACACTTGCTGTCCACCATCTCTATGATTACACTTGCTCTATCTGGCTTGCTGCTGCACTTGATAGTCAGTGGCAGTGATCAGGTACCATGGAGGAAAATTTTGCGCTTACTGCAAAGATAGTCTGCAAATCTGTGGTTGCTGAAGTAGATTAGTGCAGTGGAAGTTCAGTTAAAAGTAAATGTACGGAGAGGCGGCACTTCTCACATAAGGGGGTGAGAATAGACTGAATGCAATGCCAGTACAATGAGCTGCAGCATTTACTGCAGGTACTCGACAAGAAGTATTTTTTATCCTTTACTGCAGTAAAAGTCCTAATAATACCACACTGTTCAAATACTCCACTACAGTTAAAAGTTCTCCATTTAATATCGTGCTATAGTAAAAGTATCTTTGTAAGCATTATCAGCAAAATGTACTTAAAGTACAGTGTACATGTTCTCACTGTGCAGCATAATGTTTTCTATCAGTATTTTTCTATTCTATCTGACTTTGGATTATTATTCCTGCTGCATTATGTGATTTTCTATGTTTATTTTACTACTGCAGATGTTTCAGGTTGTGCTCATTTTAGCTCCTTTATATCCTGTTGGATAGTTTAATCTACAGGAATACATCATATTCTATAAGATCATACTGTATGTTTGTTGCGTGGCTGTCCTGTGAGAACCACGTATCTCTAAAGTTTCAGAACAACAGCCTGTTTTCAGCTTTATGACTTTTCCAGCTGATCCAAGGTTTTTTTTAAAGAGTTTATTTAGCTTCAGAAGGAAGATAATTTTCTCAACACATAAAGGATCACTGCATCCTTCAGTTTATCCCAAACATTCAACATCGGCACATCCACATCTGGAGATACACTGTTTTCACTGGACAGGAAGGGGATGATGAACTGGGATCTGAAAGGTAACTAAAGCAGACAAATGTAGTGCAGTAAAAAGTACAATATTTACATCTGAGATGTAGGAGAAGTATAAAGTAGCATAGAATGAAATACACAAGTAAAATACCTCAACGTTGAAGTACTATACTGAAGCAAATGTACTTACTTCCACCATTGCAAACATGACCTGATCATTTCTGTGTGTTTGCTTTTGTGTTCTCTTTTATAACCATCACCCAAGTCTTCAATTTGGCAGCTATTTAGTCTTCATCTTGAGACAAAAAAAATGTTTATCAGTTTAAAGCTGCAATGTCCGTTACATTACAGTCACTGCCAAACGAGTTATTAGGATGATCACTGAACGCATCTCCACCACACAACAGTCTCTGGTTTGCGCTATTGCCTCTTAGGAGCGACATTCCTGCACTGTCCCACAGGAAATGACGCATTTGACGTAGAGTTCAAAAAGCACATGCGCAGTTGGAAATGTCGGAGAAGATGAGGCAAGCAGAGGAGCTACTGAAAGATGTCTGAAAACCCAAAGAAACGGCTCAGGAAAGCTTCCAAAGCCTCTGGAGCTGGTCCCGCTGGTCGTCCCCAAGCTCTGCGACGCTCAGAAGAAGGAAAAAAAACAAACAAGAGAGTGACAAACACAGAAATAAAGCCCATTTCACACAGAGCGCGCAAAGCGCAGACCTCTGCCAACGAACCCATTCACTGTGTATGTGCTACCGCAGCGAAAGAGTGCACCACTCTGCCGCCAAGCTGTCTGTATTGTAATGAATCACTCACGAGCAGGAGACCAGAGTAGCATTTGGGAAAAAGGCCTGTTTATTTGTGCACTCCAAAAACTCCTGTAACACTCCAGGGGGGTAACACGTAAAAGTCTCTGTCCCAAACTCTGACTCTTCTAGCGTAGCACACATACTTCATACACACATACTCACTTACAGAACCCAGCGGGGCAGCCCTCCCCCTCTCTGCTCCACCAATCTCCAGCCCGCACACTGACTGAAAGCTGACTCCACTCATACCACACTCACCACTGCCCCAGGGTCGCTACAGTATAAGTAACGAAAGTTATTGGGTGGTAAATAGATGTGTCATTTAGCTTTGTGCGGTGCGGGAGCGTCACTGGTATTGCCGACGTCATTGAACAGCGCACGCTGTGTGTTATTGTTGCAGTACTCGGAAAAACACGGCAGATGGCGCAAATGGGCAAAACTCCACAGGGCAGCTTTAAGTCACATTTTACTAATTTTTAATCTTTATAGTTTTAGTCAATAACATACCATTTTATTCAACGAAAATTGATGACATTTTAGTCAATTTTTGGTCATTCAGTCAGTATGCCTTCTATATGTTTTTAAATCTTTAAACGTATCCAGTGAGGCTAATTCATGTATCATAAATTAGAATCACGGTGACAGGTTGTATAAAAATGTTCTTTAAGATATTTTTTTTGCAACTACAAATAATTTCTGCACATTCACAAACAGTCATTTCTTCAGCAGTTTTCTGAAAGGTTAAAGGGGTGATTTACGAGCAAACACTTACTGATCATCATTTGAAAAGCTAAACATCTCTCTATTTATGCTTTAAAAAAAACAAATAAATAATCTGAGACAATTAGGATTTGTGCCCAGGTTCACTGTAAACTCTGACTTATCCATCTCACTCAAAAAGAAAGTCCAGAGTGCTCAGAGGGTTCATCTAATCATGTGACGAAGGTGCTCTTTGGTGGGAATATTGACATCAAAAAAAGGGAAATCCAAGGCACTCTTCTTTAAATGTATAGAAAGCCTTTATTTAAAAAATGGCTGTTTCATTTAGAAAAGGTTAAAACATGATGAAAGTGGGTTACAGCCCACGCGTTTCGGCACAAAAGCCTTCTTCAGGGTGTAACCCTCAGCACACTAATGCTCCTTGCATAGGATGATTAGGAACACCTGAGTAGGTAGGAGGAGCTCCTTACATTGGATGATGAGAATAACCCGGGTAGGTAGGAGGGCAACAGAAACATGAGAAATAACAAATCATGACCAATAGATGGCTCCACCAATTGTTAAACAATTAAATACAGAAAAAAAGAAAAACAAAAAAAACTGTATCTGTAATGATAGAAAAAAAAGTTACAAAAAAGAACTGAAATCAGTGTCTTCATTTAGACCTGGATAAATAGTGGCTTTCATTAGGTAAATATAAAAAGTCTCTCTCTGCAAAAGTAATTTGAGTCTGTCACCACCTCTAATGTTTTTTTGAATACTTTCTAGGCCTTCAACCATAAGTGAGCCCGGATTGCTGTCATGTGCTTCATAAAAGTGCTAAGCCATTGGGTAATCAAAGTTTGCTTTTCTAATAGCATACTTATGCTCAGAGACTCTGTCTTTTAAACGTCGCTCAGTGCGGCCTATATAAAAACAACCACAGGTACAGGACAATCTATAGACCACAAACATAGTATTACAGTTAATGAATGACTTGATGTCATAAACCTTTTTAGTGTTAAAGTCACTGAATTGTTTACATTCTTTGATATTGGCACAATGTTTGCACAAGCCACATTTATAAGTACCCTTCACAGGTCGATGAAGCCAAGTTTTTTTATCTGAAGCAGAGAGATGGCTAGGCACCAGCCTGTCGTAAAGTGGGGGCCCTTTTAAAACTGACTTGAGGAGGAACAGGAAAAACCTCTCTGAGCAGAGGGTCACTCTTGATTAAATTCCAATTAGAATGCACAATCATTTTTACAGAGTTTGCAAAAGAACTATATTGTGTGACAAAGTAAATTTGATCTGGTTCTGAAGATTTTTGTTTATTTGTCATCAAGAGCTCAGATCTAGGTATAGACTGGGCTTTTTGTAAGCACTCTGAACAATCTTAGCCTCATAGCCTCTATTTGCAAATCTGTTTGACATAATTTTTGCCTGATTTTCAAATTCAGAGTCAGTGTCACAGATACGTCGCGGACGTTGAAATTGTCCAAAAGGTATGTTGTCCTTCAGCCACTTAGGGTGGAAACTGTCAGCCTTTAATACTGTATTTTTATCTGTTGTTTTTCGATATACTGTGATGTGCAGTTTGCCACGCTCACCTTTGGAGATGGTCAAATCCAAAAAATTAATGCTGTTTTGAGAATATTCAATGCAAAGTTTTATGTTTCTATTGTTAGTGTTCAAAAAAAATCATAAAACAATAAGAGCTCCTCCTCAGAACCTGTCCAAAACAACAAAATGTCATCAATATACCTCCCCCACCATTTTATCTTGTCATTATATCTGGTGTGAACGACTTCTTTTTCCCATAGTCCCAAAAAAAGAGAGGCATAATTAGGAGCAAAACAGGCCCCCATAGCAATACCTCTATCTTGACTATACAATTGATTTTGGAAGAGGAATAGATTATTTTTAAGAATCAATTCAGTGAGCTGTAGAATGAATTTAGAAGGAGGCAACGAGTCCACAGGCCTGCTCTGTAGAAAATATTCTAGAGCATTTAGTCCATCATCATGGTTAATGTTGGTATGCAAGGACTCGACATCTAAAGTTACCAAAAAGGAGGAATTCTCATTTCATGAAGTACCTTTAAAACATGAGTAGTGTCCTGAATATATGAGGGCAGTTGTTGGGCAAAAGGCTTGATATGAAAGTCCACAAATTTAGAAGCAGGCTCTGTAAGGGATCCATTGGATGCTATAATAGGCCTCCCTGGAGGAGATTCAAGATTTTCATGAACCTTAGGGAGCATATAAAAAGTGGGTATCCTAGAATGTTCACACCACAAGAAATCATGCTCCTGCTTGGTAATCCAACCAGCCTCCTTTGCTGTGGACAGCATCTTTCCCATTCTCTTCTGCATGTTTTCCAAAGGATTAGAGGACAGTTTGTGATAATACTCCAGATTGTTCAATTGTCTTAAGGATTCTTGTCCATCACCACGACCGCCCCTCCTTTATCCGCAGGTTTTATAATGATTGACTCATTCTTAGCTAAGCAATCCAAGGTCTGTTTTTGGGATTTGTTTTGAGAACAAATTTTCAATATCAAAATCCAACTTTTTTAGTGAAAGTTGTCAAAGTAGCATTTGAACTAGGTGGCATGAAGTGAGATTTGGGCCTGAAATGAGAGCTAGGGGCTGTCGTAACATTTCTTGGAGTATTTTGATGGTATCATACTTTTAGATGAAGTCTACGGTAGAACTTGAATAGATCCACCTTGGTGCTGAATTCATCGGTATGATGGGTGGGTGAGAAAGAAAGCCCTTTAGACTACACATTGACCATATCTGGGGTGAGAGATGTTTTAGATATGTTGATTACCAGGTGTTTTTGTTCCTCAGGCTCCGAAACATGATGTCACTAACAAGGTTTATGACATCAAGTCATTCATTAACTGTAATACTATGTTTGTGGTCTATAGATTGTCCTGTACCTGTGGTTGTTTTTATATAGGCCGCACTAAGTGATGTTTAAAAGACAGAGTCTCTGAGCATAAGTATGCTATTAGAAAAGCAAACTTTGATTACCCAATGGCTTAGCACTTTTATGAAGCACATGACAGCAATTCGGGCTCACTTATGGTTGAAGGCCTAGAAAATATTCAAAAAAACATTAGAGGTGGTGACAGACTCAAATTACTTTTGCAGAGAGAGACTTTTTATATTTACCAAATGAAAGCCACTATCTATCCAGGTCTAAATGAAGACACTGATTTCAGTTCTTTTTTGTAACTACAGTGTTTTTTCTTTTTCTTTTTTTCTGTATTTAATTGTTTAACAATTGGTGGAGCCATCTATTGGTCATGATTTGTTATTTCTCATGTTTCTATTGTCCTCCTACCTACCCAGGTGATTCCAATGTAAGGAGCTCCTACTACAGTACCTACTCAGGTGTTCCTAATCATCCTATGTAAGGAGCATTAGTGTGCTGAGGGTTACACCCGGAAGAAGGCTTTTGTGCCGAAACGCGTGGGCTGTAACCCACTTTCATCATGTTTTAACCTTTTCTAAATGAAACAGCCATTTTTTTTAATAAAGACTTTCTATACATTTAAAGAAGAATGCCTTGGATTTCCCTTTTTTCCCTTTTCAGATGTGAAGTCCAGCAGCCAGTGGCTGCTTGTTCCACTGCCGTTTAGTGGCTAATGAGCAGAGCTAACTGGTAACAGCCACCGCTGCAAATAACAAACTCCACACAACTCGCACCAGTGGCTGACACTGCTGTGAGTGTTTTTGCTGGCTAGTGAAACATCTCATTAACGAAAATGTAACATAGATTTTGTTTCAGTTTTTTATTATCAACTCTATTTTTAGCACATCATCATCTCGTTTTCGTCATGGAAAAATGTCGATGACGAAAAAATTTCGTCGTAGTTTTCGTATAACAGTGCACGTATTGAGCTGTTTGGTACGAGGCTTTCGGTTCGGTACGCATTACAAAGTGCTGATACGTTGAACTGTTCTATTACTTTTGGAGTATATGTTTCTATAGCTTAATCTGTGTTTAATATACTGTTCTTAGTGTCACTGCATTCAACAAGGCAGCCCACAGGACGAAACAGGCAACATGCTGTCTCCCTAGGTAAAAGTAGCAATACCACAGTGTAGAAATACTGTGTAATGAGCAAAAGTCCTGAACTCAGAATCTCACTTAAGAAAAAGTGTTAAAAACATGTTTAAAATACTACTTTTTATACTGCTGATTTTGTTTTGGAATAGATGATAATTTGTTGATTATATTTTGTATTATTACACTGAGCATGTAAAGTAACTAAAACTTTTAATAAATGTAGTAAAGGTTACAATATTTCACTCTTAAACGCAGTGCAGTAAAAGTATAAAGTAGCACAAATTGAAAGTATCTCAAAGACGATAATTAATGATAAAACATGTTAATTTGACATTGTTATGTGGCGGTATTGCAATGGTTAAAGGTGTTGCCTGTATAAAGACGACTGGGAAACAGTGAGAACACACTCAAAGTTGACTTCAGTGTTCAGAGGAATAAGAGACTAGGAGGCGCTGGGAGTCACAGAGATGACTATAAAACAATTTGAGATGATTAGTGTAAGTCAGTTTAGATGTTTTAATGTTAGTGTGTCACTGTTACTGGTTTGGAAATGATTTCCTGTCATCACTCATTATCTCATCATATATCTCTTTCGCCCATCGCTCTCTTTCTTAAGACCTCACAGTTCATACCTCTCTTATCAAACCCTTTTTTATATATGTATCTTTGTTTTTGTATTAAATTCATCACAAAGTAAAACAAAATGTTATGATGTTTTCTGGGATGTGTTGATCTTTGTCTGTATTTAGACAAAACAAAAATTTGAATCAAGTCTTTTCCACAAATGAAACCACAGGATTTCACAATGATATAGATTTTTATTGCATTTTGATATAGATTAAATTGCATAAGTCTGAAATACATTATCGTTTTGACACAGTCTATTTCCAGTTTCCTGCTTTAGAAAATAAAGTAGAAAAAACATGGTGGTTAAATTCTCCTCCTGCATCCCGATCACATTAAGTTTATTAAAATCATAAAAGACTAAAATAAAACACATTTCTCCCGTCGCTTGGCTTCTCTGAAGTGCGTTAAAATGTGAATTATCTACTTTCTGCACGGCACAAAAACTTGCGTCGGCTGGAAATTTCACAATGAGAGCATGGAGACAAAACATATATGAAACCACACAGGAAACACTTCAGCTGAATCAGCACATTTGAGTAAATGCACTTAGTTACTTTTCTCTTATACTGACTCTTAATTCTTTTTAACTTTTTGGTGACATTTTTGTGAATCAAACTTTGCCACAAACAAAGCAGAACAGGTAGAATTAAAGCTGCGAGCAGCGATGGGCGGGACCTTAGCCTCTCGCTGTCAGCCTCCAGCTCACGTAGACGGTGTTTGCGGTGTTAGCCTATTTGCAAGAGTCGAAATGTCGATAAAACAAGCAATGTCAATAGAACGCAAGGCCATTTTTGACAATGAACCCGTGATTTGGGAGTAGAACTTTGATGGCTTCTGAAAACCAAACTACTGACGAGGACATCAATCAATCAATCAGTCAATCAATCAATCAATCAATCAATCAAGCAATCAAGCAATCAATATCATAAATCACAATTTGCCTCACAGGGCTTTACAGCATATGACATCCCTCTGTCCTTTGGACCCTCACAGCGGATAAGTAAAAACTCCCCCAAAAAAACCCTTTAACGGGGAAATATGACACACACAGACACAGACAAACACACACACACACACACGCACGCACGCACGCACGCACGCACGCACGCACACACACACACACACACACACACACACACACACACACACACACACACACACATGTATCTGTCAGAGTGAAGCCATTGTTATGCTAATTAATGAGCATGTAGTTAGGTGACAGCCCAGACACTTCAAGATGAGTTGACTGATGACTAAAGGTGCGTTCACACCAAACGCGAATTCGCCAATTCGCGCGTCAAGATTACATACAAAGTCAATGCAAAGATGCGATTAGACGCGAATTCGCGTCCAACGCCTCATCGCTCGAGTTGAAAATATTTACCTTTTGAGGCGAATTCGCGTGAGTCATAGCCGCGAAAGCCAATCAGCGTTGAGATTCTCCCGACGTCATGGTTGACATCCAGTTGTTGACACAACAATAAACTGCTACTCACCGGAGACAGATGGACAGACACTCCGCAGCTGAAATGTAGCGCCTGTAGCTGGTGTCCTGCCGGGAGATCCTGGCACCAGCCCTCGCCAACAGGTCCTCAAACTGGTCCCCAGTCAGCCTGAAGTACCGCTGAAAGCGGCTATCGTCCAGACGGAGTTCCTGGAGGAGGTGGTGAAACTCGCCGAGTTGGATGTGCTTCTGCGGGATCGGGTGAACCCAAAAACGACAGCATTTGGCCCTCCAAGGCATTTGGGACTTCAAGAGCAGGTACAAAGCGGCGATGGTGGTTATCTCTGCCACGGTCGTCAGTGGCTCCCCGGAGCTATATGATACTACGTGTCTACTCTACAGAGACCGCAACAAAAAGGAGCAGGCTTGGGTGAAAGACGCCGAGGAGACTGGTCTACTTGGTAAGTTCTGTTCTTCCCCGCTACTCGCGCGGATGACGCAAATTAACAAAATGGTCAGGCGTCGAAACTCGGGCGTTACGGGCGGCGCGTTACTTGCGTTACGTGTGAGTAATTCTCTTCATTCGCGTTTGGTGTGAACGCACAGTAATGATAACAAAATCAGCAGGAGGCATTTTTTTTTTTTTTTTTTTTTTATCCTACTTGTCTGCATTGGTCTTCATAGCTTAGCGCCACAAAAGGGTGCAAGCTTCTTGTGAAGATTGATGCACTGTTAATCTTGCAGTCAAGTATTTTATACCCACAATGCGTGGTTGTGACCGTCACCCACCCTCCCTGGAGACTAGCCTATCAGCCTTTATTGGAAAAGCTTCCTAATATGAGCCAGAGAGGGCCGTGATACACCAAGGTGTGTTCAGGGGAAAGTAAGGAACAAGCAAGGGGGAGGGGGCAGGTGCTAGTCCTGAGTTATATAGTGACAGTGCATGCGGAGGAGAAGGAGGGAAAACAAACAAACAAAAAAAAAAAAAAAAGGGATAAACAGGCAGTGTAGCTGACGTATTGTGGCCTTGAGGTGGTTGTGCTCCATGCAGATTATCAGAATTAAACATATACATGTCTACAATACTGTACTGAGAAACAGAAACAAAAGAGAAGTCTATACTGAACACCAAAAATGTGAGAGTCTTGGTGGAGGGGGAAAGCCCGCCTGTAGAGAAGAGAGAGCACAGTGTGGAAAGTTTGAGAAGCAAGTGGGCCCCTTTGAAGTGATCCCATCGGTTCTTTGTGATGCGTCACGGGGCTGAAGTAACGAACATGCATGCGTGTATTTGAACCCTCCCAATGTGTTTATGAAAACCAACACCAGGGTCCAGGGCCGGCCCTGCGGGGGAAGGGGGGCGGCCTGTCACCCCAAGACCACAGGAGCGGCCAGACCCCACGACCAGGGAGCCACAGAGGCGGCAGGACGCCCCGCAGGCCTCAGGACCAGGGGCGGCAATGGCCGGCCCCCCCAGAGAGCCAGAGACACACCCCAGACAGGCGGGACAGGAGGGCCCACCCACCCACCGCCCGACGCGGACCGCCCCCACCCCCCACACCCAACCACCACCCACCCCCGACCACCCGCCCGCCCCCCACCCAAAGACGTACCCAGGGACCACCCCCGACCCAAGGCGCCAGGTGCGGGGGCCCGGCACCGCCCCCGGAGGGAGAACCAGCACCACACCGAACGGGCCCGCCCCAGGCGCCGGCCACCAGGACGCCGGACCAGACGGTAGTGAGAGCCCAACCAGGCCCGGGTGAGTGAGGGGGGCAAAGAGGCGGTGATGCCGCAAGGCATATGCCCCCCGCGCATCGGGAAGCCCGGGAAGCCACCCCGGCAGAGGGCCCAAAAACCACAGCCGGTCAGGAGGCAGAACCCCGGTAGGAACCCACAGAGCCCCCAGGCGCCACCCGGCCCACCCGCCCTAGGGCCACGGGACCCCCCAGACACCGGGAACCCAGCGACACCACCATGATGTAAATGGGCTCCCTGGCCCCAGCCCCCAACCCAGGAGGGCCGGGCCCCACAAGCCACGCCAAGCGTATCAAAAGTGTATGTTAACCCACCACCCCCCTCTTACTATGATTCTCCGATCCCTGACGGAGAATCATTAACCCTACACCGTGAATGTGCATGTGAGTGCCCATAAGTGTGATGTGCTGCATTAAAATTGAGGGACATAGGAGACAGGTGTGGCCAAGGCTGATGGCTACAGCACACTGCTGTCCTGCAGCCCGTGCAGCCATAAGGCACCTGGAACCTGTTCCCATTTGTCCCCCAAAATGTAGGTGTATGTGGTGCTTTAAAATTAGAGGACAGAAAAGGATGGGCCGGGGGGCAGCATGGAGGGCTACCGGACACCACTGTCACATAGCCTGCCCCATCATGAAGCCCCCCAATCCATCTGTGGTCTGCGCCTCGAAGAGTGAGTGTATGTGGTGCGTTAAAAACTGTGGAGTGTGTGGAGAGTGAACAAAATGTGGTTTAGGAGGCCAGGCCAGTGTGGGCCCGGCCCGAAGGCTGGAGGGATGGATGACAGGGGCTAGAAGGCGGCGCCAACCAGACCCCGGCGCCGCAAGGCCCCCAGTGCCCATGGACAGTGGGCCAGGCGGGCCCCAAGGAAACCCAACAGGCCCCCACCCAGCCCCGCCCCCCAAGCAACTGCAGCGCCAGGCCCCCGCAATGGTCCCGACCTGGGTCACACCGCCCACAGCAAATCGACCCCCAGCAGAAGGACGAGACGCGCCACCAGGGAGCACGGAAGACGAGCCCCACCCAGCCCCCCCGAACCCCGAAGCGCCGGAGCACAGGCCAACCCGCAACCCCGCCAGTATCCCCCAGACCACCACAGACCCAGAGCCGGGCCACCAGCCCATCCGACCCGCCCCCCCACCACTGGCCGCACACCAATGGGCAGGCCCACACTGCACAGCACCAGAGCACCCCCCGCAGGCAGCACCCAGCCCCCGCGCCAGGCGGGAACGGAGCGAAGGGGGGGGAAGAGGAGCCCGCCCACCCCGCACCACCCAGGGCGGAAACAGCCCCCCAAGGGGGACTGGCCACGCCGCCCCCGGCCCAGGGAGCACGGGGAGACCCCGCCGCCTCCGGGCACACAGGACGAGCAGTCCAGACGCACCGCCCCCAAGGGAAAACCGCCTGACTCCGCGACCCCACACAGAGCCAGGGAGCAGGCCCAGATTCAAGGGGGAGGAGGTGCGCCTAACACATGCTTAAGACCTTGAAATCTGATGAACCGCTGTGGTATATTGTGGTGTGAGAGATAGAGGGAATAGGGGTTACATCATTAACAGAAACAGAAACAGGTTACATATGACACAACAGTCTTTACAGACTTGTAATATTTATATGTACAGGT
This sequence comes from Epinephelus awoara, assembly GCA_035609425.1. Classification (NCBI taxonomy): domain Eukaryota; kingdom Metazoa; phylum Chordata; class Actinopteri; order Perciformes; family Serranidae; genus Epinephelus; species Epinephelus awoara. Next base: position 32,870,485 of record CM069314.1, on the reverse strand, counting down.
GGCATATGCTCACAGGCTGAGTGGCACTATACAGACATGTTTAGTGAGAGAATAAATGGTGACCATTTTTCTGTAAAGTATGTTAATTGATTTCTGTGGCCGGCAGAAATTTTCTCCAGCGAAATATGTTCTGCAAGGAGATTCAGCCAATGGTTGATGTTGAGGGTCTGTTTATCTTTCCAATTGACTAGGATTGTTTTCTTGGCGATGGCGAGAGCTACAAGAAGAGAGTTGCAGTGGCTGTTTGGGAGGTCAATTGTCATCAGGTCACCAATTAAGCACAGGTTGGGAGATAATGGGATCCTGCAGTCCAAAATGGAGGAGAGTTTTTGAGTGACTGTTGACCAGAAGTGCTGGACGGGTGAACATAACCAGAGTGCATGAAAGTAGGTGTCTGCAGTGTTCTGAGTACACTGAGTGCATGTGTCAGATTGACTAAAGCCCATTCTATTCATCTTTTGTTGGGTGATGTGTGTTCTGTGGAGTACTTTAAATTGGATAAGCTGTATATTAGTGTGTCTTGTCATCTTAAATGTATTTTTGCATATCTGAGTCCAGAAGTCAGGGTCGGGTGAAGCACCCAGCTCCTTTTCCCATTTTAAAATTGGTAAATGTATAGAGCTGGTCTTTGACAGTAATTTATAAATCTTGGAAAGGTTCTTCTTATTACTCGGAGAAAGCTTTGTAATATGTTTGGCAAATTCTGGTGGCTGCAAAGTGTCCTGAGGCGCTGGAATTCTCTTCTTGATTGTTTTTATCAGTTGTAAATATTGTAGAAAATTTCCATTTCTTATTTCAAAAGTTTGAAATAAGTTTGTGTATGTCATAAGTATATTGTCTTGGAAAAGGTGATGGAGATGAGTTACTCCCTTCAACTCCCATGTGCTAAAATCGAGAGGTCTTTTGTTGATTTCAAAGTCCGGGTTGTGCCAGATTGGAGAGAGCAAGCAAGGTTCTATCTGAGAGTTAGTGATATCTAGTGTTTTCCACCAGGCTGACAAGGTGGAAGCAATCATTGGGTTCTTAAAACAGTTATGACGTTTGAGTGTAGTGGTGATAAACGGGAGGTCAGAAAGTTTTATATTGTTACAGTCCGCCTGTTCTAGTTCGAGCCAGGAGTTGTAGTCTTCATTAGGGTATAACCATTTCAGTAGGTATTGTAGCTGGTTAGCCAAATAGTAATGTTTAAAGTTAGGAGCGTCCAAACCCCCTTCCAGTTTGTTTTTCTGAAGGGTACTTAGGCTAATTTTTGCTGTGTTGTTCTTTGAGTAAAATTTTATAATTGCAGAATCTAATGACAGGAACCATTTCGATGTGGGAGTGAATGGAATCATGGAAAAAAAATAGTTAATTTGGGGTAGAATTTTCATTTTAACTGTGGCTATTCGACCCAGGAGGGAGATGGGAAGATTATTCCAGCGCTTCAGGTCACCACAGATCTTATCTAGTAGTGGGCTAAAGTTCAGGTGGACCAAGTCTGATAGTTTGGATGAAATATTTATGCCAAGATATCTTATGTTGCCCACAGGGAGAGAAAATTTTTGGTCTGCGGGATTCCAAGAGTTCTCCGTTATTGGCAGTATTGTCGATTTGGACCAGTTGATGGAGTAGTCCGAAAGTTTAGAAAAATTTGTTATGAGATTAAATACTTCATGTAAAGATGATTTCGGTTCTTGTAGGTAAAGTAAAATGTCGTCGGCATATAGATTAATTTTATGCTCTGAATTGGCGGAATGGATACCTCTGATCTTGCTGTTCTGACGGATTGCCATAGCCAATGGTTCGATGAATATTGCAAACAGTAGAGGTGAGAGTGGGCACCCTTGTCTGGTACCTCTCTGCAAAGTGAAGCTTTTAGATGTGATCCCATTGGTGGTGACTGTGGCCTTAGGGGAATTATATAAGGCTGATACCCACTTGATAAATGACTCTCCAAAGCCAAATCCACTCAGGGTGGCAAATAGGAAGGACCAGTTGACCTTGTCGAAGGCTTTTTCTGCATCAAGTGACAGAACAATTGTTTTGGTATTAGCCCGTTGTGCTTTCCTTATCAAATTAAGAACTCTTCTGATGTTATTACTTGAGTGTCTGCCATTAATGAAGCCTGTTTGATCATTATGAATTATTGTTGCAATTATTTTCTCCAGTCTAGAAGCAAGTGCCTTTGAGATAATTTTGATATCACTGTTGATTAGTGATAGAGGACGGTAGCTAGAAGGAAGTGTGGGGTCTTTGTCTGGCTTTAGTAATAATTTGATTGCTGCTGTATTCATGTGAGGTCTTATACCTCCGTTGTTTTTGATCTCTGTCACTGTCCTGATGAAAAGTGGTGCTAATATAGTCCAGAAATGTTTTATAAATTCAGCAGGAAAGCCATCTGGACCTGGGGCCTTACCTGTTGGCATTTTGTCTAATGCGCTCTGCAGGTCATTAATAGTCAGGGGGGCATCTAAAATATTTCTGTGTTCCGTGGATAATTGAGGTAAATTTAGGTTGTCGAGAAAAGCCTGAATATCTTCTGGGTTTGGATTGTTTACTGTTGAATATAGGTTATGGTAGAAAGAATAGAAAATCTGATTGATCTCCTGAGGGGATTGTGTGTAATTTCCGGACGGCCCCTGGATTGTTGTTATCAGAGATTTTTCTTTATTACGTTGGAGCTGGTTTGCCAAAAATTTTCCTGATTTGTTACTGTGTTCAAAGTTATTATATCTTAGTTGCTGTATAATAAATTCAGTTTTCTTTGATAGAATATTGTCCAATTGTGATTTTGCACACTGTAATTGGGTCCATACCTGATCACTTGGATTGTTCGCATATTCCTGTGTTAGTTGTTTTATTTTTTCCTCAATGTTTTTTTCTGCTTGCAATTCCTGTTTCTTTTTGTAGGAGGAGTATGATATAATTTTCCCTCTGATTACTGCCTTTCCAGCCTCCCATATTAATGATGGAGATAAATTTGGAGAGTCATTATCTTCAAGAAAGTTTGCCCACTCCCGTCTCACCATTTTATCAAAGTCTGGGTCTTTAAGTAAAGAGATATTAAAGCGCCATGTTGGGGACCGTCTATGGATGGTTTCTATTTGCAGATTGAGTGATATTGGTGCATGGTCGCTGATAATGATAGGGTGTATTTTTGTGGTAATTTTTTGTGAGATGGAATTATTTAAGAGAAAAAGGTCAATTCTTGAAAATGAGCGATGCACAGGAGAGAAGAAAGTATATTCCCTCTTCGATGGGTATTTGAGTCTCCAGCCATCGCCAAGCCCAAAATCATCCATATATTCCTGTATTACCTTAGCCGATTGTGATTGCTTTGTATGTACTGAGTTACTAGATCGGTCTAATGAAGCATTTAGGACTGTGTTAAAGTCTCCTCCAATTATAGTTGTCGAGCTGTCTGATAGGTTAGATAGGTTAGCTTAGTAGAGAGAAGACTGAGTGAAAGAAGGCTGGATCATCATTATTAGGGGCATACAGATTAACGATTGTATATAATTTGTTAAAGATTGTTGCCTGAATAATGATGTAGCGGCCTTCTGGGTCTGTTACCGTGCTGTTTAAAGTGAATGGTAGTCTCTTGTGGACCATGATAGAGACACCTCTTTGTCTGTTGTTATAGCAGGATGAAAAAATTTGATTAAAATTTGGATCTTTAAGAGATTTTTCTTCTGAGTTTAGCAAGTGGGTTTCTTGTAGGAGGAATATATCTGTTTTCAATTTTGTGACAAAGTCCATCACTTTAATTTTCTTCGCCTGTGAGCGGATGCCATGCACATTCCAGGAAACCAAGTTTAGGTGTGACATTGACAAAGTGGGGTTTTTATCATACTGTGTGAGGGTATGGAAAATAATCTGTGTGTGTTTCTATGTGAGTTTCTCTCTGCGTGGATTTTACATGAGTAGATGTAATTGTTAAGTGTATGTATTACAGTCAACCGATGTGTCATGGTGAAGCATTGCAGAGTTACGGAGCAGAGCATCAGAATATATACAAGCACAGTTAACAACCAGAAGCGCCTGCGTGTTGAGGTATTCACAAACCTGAAAAACAAAGGGGTTACATGGAGTGTATTTGTGTGTGAGGTGAGGGAGGGGGAATGAGTGAGAGGGGAGGGGGGGGACATGAAGGAGGGAAAAAAGAAAAAAAAAATTGAGAAGGAAAGGGAGAATACTGGCTGGAGTGTGTGAAGTGTACATTCACACCCTGTGAGATTTTTTTTTTTTTCTTCTTCTTTTTACTAAGTCAGTGTTATGTTCATTATGTCCACATATACAACCATACATCCATATGTACAGCAGGAGGCATTTGACACCACAGCAGCAGCACAACCTCACACGTCACACTGTCCAGGCACCGCTGTGATAGAGGTTAACCTACGAGACAGTGGAGCACAAAGGCTCTGGAGAAGAGGTTGAGTTTCTGACATACAGTACGGCCGAGTTAGTGACATGCAGTAACAGGACACGTGAGAGAGAGAGAGAGAGAGAGAGAGAGAGTGAATATTAACAGTAGAAGTATTTCTATTTTCTCCTGATTCCCCAGTAGAGCAAACACACACTAAACAATAAGCAGTGAAATTATCTGTATTTTTCTCCTACTTTTCCATTATTGAGGTTTGTTGTTATGCTAATTAAGGACTGCATGCAGCTGACAGGCAGACAGAGTGAGAGAAAAATGGGTAGAAAATCTCTCAAACAAGTCCTCCCAGTTCCCAAACCGTGGGTCCGATCTTCAATCTGAAAGCATCACCAGATAAATAAACTCGTTCTGAACGCAGAAATATAAAGCTTTTATGTCTATGGACTCAAAAATGTGACCTTAGTCACAAGTTTACGATGTGTTGGCCCTCATCTGTTCTTACAGAGATCATCATGAGGATTTGTGTGCTGCACCTTAGAACACTCCTAAAATCCAAACCGTTCCAGTAATGACAAAGTCCTTCACAAGTAATGTTCACCAGCGGTAGAGCTGTAATGTGTGCAAGTTTGAAACCGCTAGGATAAACGGTGTAGGAGCAAATAATTTTTGAGAGACAGAATTTGTGAAAAACACTATCTTATATTGAAAGGGCAATAGTGCACTTCCTGTTGGATTTAGGTCAGGGGTTGCAGCATGTGATTTGTAGGTCTTGATGACACGAACAAGCAAGTTTTGATTTGGTCTTTCTAAGTGATTCCTACCGGTCGCACCGGGCATTTTAGTGTGTCTAGGTGGCACGAAAATCATCAGGAGGTTTTGTAACTTCTCACCTTTGAGAGCCCAGAAAATCCAAACCGTTCGAGTAATGAAAAAGTTGTGAATAAGATTTGTTCCCCATGGGTTGATCTGTAAGAGTTGCGAGTTTGAAGCCGATACGATGAATGGTCTAGGACAAATTGATTTTTAAAGGAATTTTTAAAAATAGCATTTTTCAGGTGAAATCTTACATTGAAAGGGAAATAGCTCACTTCCTGTGTGGGTTTAGGTCAGATGTGCGAGTGCATGATTTGTAGGTCGCAGTGAGACGAACACAGCAGTTTTGGTTTGATCTTTCTACGTCATTCCTACAAGCCGCAGCGGCCATTTTAGTGTGCCTAAATGGCTAGGTGGCGCTAGAGAGGCCATTTTGGCAATTTTTGAATTAATTTTTTAATTTCCTAAAATTTTTCGCCAGTCCTGACATTTTGGTGAGTTTTGGAGCATGTTTAGGGGGTCAAATTCCAGTTTAAATAGACGGCTGAAAAAAATAAATAAATAAAAAAAATAATAATAATAAACGCAGCAAAAACAAGAGGGACTTTGTCCTTCGGCCGAGGTCCCTAATAATAATAATAAACGCAGCAAAAACAAGAGGGACTTTTTCCTTCGGCTGAGGTCCCTAATAATAAACGCAGCAAAAACAAGAGGGACTTCATCCTTCAACCGAGATCCCTAATAATAAATGCAGCAAAACAAGAGGGACTTCGTCCTTCGGCCGAGGTCCCTAATAATAATAAACGAACCAAAAACAATAGGGACTTTGTCCTTCGGCTCTCTGACAAAGCTGAGAAAGCAGGCCACTGGCTCTGGCTGAAACGACGAGACAAGGCTTGGGGAGTAACATCCAACTAGGTTTTGCTGCAGGGGTGTCAGGGAGACGTCCCTGTTCACTGCCCTGCCACCAGGAGATGTTCTGGGATAAGGGGCGAAACGTCAATGAGTGGTGGTCCCCAGCTGCAGACCCTGCAGCAAAGCCCTGCGGTATGTGGTCAGGTGTAGGCCTGTCTCAGGGAAGAGGACACCCCTGCCATGCAGAGTCCACCACAGGCAACGTTGGAGGTGTGACAGGCCTAAGGCCCAGCAGAAAGACCACTTTGCTGTCATGAATAATCATGTGTTTTTTGGGGGTGATGAGAGGGGACATAGCAGTCTAGTTAGTATCATAAGAAAACTAAAACTGTGCCAATGTGGCAACATTTTGGATTTGAGACCGATGAAAAGGGCATCCTAAGTGGCTGCAGGTGAAGAGCTAAACTTTTGTCAGATGCTGAGTTTCTATTTATCCCTGTTGCTCACTTTTAAAGCACTGCAATGGACAAATAATGGCTGATTTATGAAGTTCAAATGAGGAGTTATCTACAGGATTCTTACTTATTTCACTACAAAACCTAAAAAAGGTGTCAGCTGACTGGATGGAGATTGCTAAGGAACTGAACATTTCTGGTAAATGACCATCAGTAATAACAAGCGATGTTAGACGTTTGTTTGCTGTTATTATGTGTCATCACCCTGCTGGGACACCTAGTGGTAAAATTCGATACACTGGTCCAGTCCAGGGTTTGGCATACTATCAGACGGATTCGAAAATGGCAGTCTCACTGGCCCAACCCTAGAGCATCACAGTTTGATGTGTAAAGCCACTCATAGATACAGAAATATGTCATAGCCTCATTTGTACTTGTAGTACAGGCCCTCAGGGGTTGAAAAGGCCGTCTTTTCCTTGGCTGCTTTTGTGAGGGGGACTTGCCAGTATCCTTTGGTGAGATTAAGCGTTGACATATAACAGCTGGGCCCTAATCATTCAATTAGCTCATCAACTCTAGGCATAGGGTAGGCATCAAATTTGGAAATTTCGTTCAGTTTTCTGAAATAATTGCAAAATCTATCAGTGCCGTCCGGTTTAGGGGTAAGAACAATTGGGCTAGACCAGTCACTATGTGACTCCTCAATGACCCCCATTTCCATCATTTTTTTTTTACTTCTTCCTTGATGGAGATGCAGAAAAAATTGGTCCATGCTTTTGTTACCTCAAGGCTGGATTACTGTAACTCTCTATTATCAGGTAGCTCTGGTAAATCCTTAAAAACCCTTCAGCTAATTCAGAATGCAGCAGCACATGTACTAACAGGAACTAAGAAACGAGATGATATTTCTCCTGTTTTAGCTTCTCTGCACTGGCTCCCTGTAAAATCCAGAATTGAATTTAAAATCCTACTGTTAACTTATAAAGCTCTAAATGGTCAAGCTCCGTTATATCTTAGAGAGCTCATAGTGCCTTATTATCCCACCAGAACTCTGCGCTCTGAGAACGCAGGGTTACTCGTGGTCCCTAAAGTCTCCAAAAGTAGATCAGAGCCAGAGCCTTCAGCTATCAGGCTCCTCTCCTGTGGAATCATCTTCCTGTTGCAGTCCGGGAGGCAGACACCGTCTCCACATTTAAGACTAGACTTAAGACCTTCCTCTTTGATAAAGCTTACGTATAGTTAGGGCTGGCTCAGGCTTGCCCTGTACCAGCCCCTAGTTAGGCTGACTTAGGCCTACTCTGCCAGAGGACCCCCCTATAATACACCGGGCACCTTCTCTCCCTCTCTCTCTCTCGTATCCTATTACTGCATCTTGCTAACTCGGCCATTCTGGATGTCACTAACTCGGCTTCTTCTCTGGAGCCTTTGTGCTCCACTGTCTCTCAGGTTAACTCATATCGCAGCGGTGCCTGGATAGTGTGACGTGTGTAGTTGTGCTGCTGCCGTGGTCCTGCCAGATGCCTCCTGCTGCTGCTGCTGCTGCCATCATTAGTCTACTGTTATTATACACATATGATTATTATCACACATGTATACTGCCAGATACTAATATATACTTTCAACATATTGTACCACAGTAGCTAGAACTATAACGATAATATTATTACTTTGATGAATGTTGTTGTAAGCTACTGCAGATTACTGTCATTTTATTATGCTGATCTGTTCTGTACGACATCTATTGCACATCTCAATCAATCAATCAATCAATTTTATTTATAAAGCCCAATATCACAAATACAATTTGCCTCACAGGGCTTTACAGCATACGACATCCCTCTGTCCTTTAGACCCTCACAGCGGATAAGGAAAAACTCCCCAAAAAAACCCCTTTACCGGGGGAAAAAAATGGTAGAAACCTCAGGAAGAGCAACTGAGGAGGGATCCCTCTTCCAGGACGGACAGACGTGCAGTAGATGTCGTACAGAACAGATCAGCATAACAAATTAACAGTAATCTGTATGACACAATACAGTAATCTGTATGACATCCTCGGTAATGACAGTAGCTTACAACAACATTCATGAAAGTAATAATACTGTCGTTATAGTTCTGGCTACTGTGGTACAATATGTTGAAAGTATATATTAGTATCAGGCAGTCTACATGTATGATAATATCATATGTCTATAATAGCAGTAGAAGTATGACTAATGATTAATGATGGCAGCAGCAGCAGCAGCAGCAGCAGCAGCAGGCATCTGGCAGGACCACAGCAGCAGCACAACCACACACGTCACACTATCCAGGCACCGCTGCAATACGAGTTAACCTGAGAGACAGTGGAGCACAAAGGCTCCGGAGAAGAAACCGAGTTAGTGACATCCAGAATGGCCGAGTAAAATAGATACAGTAATAGGATACGAGAGAGAGAGGGAGAGAGAGAGAGAGAGAGAGAGCGAGAGAGAGAGAAGGTGCCCGGTGCATTAAAGGTGGTCCTCCGGTAGACTAGGCCTAAGTCAGCCTAACTAGGGGCTGGTACAAGGCAAGCCCGAGCCAGCCCTAACTATAAGCTTTATCAAAGAGGAAAGTCTTAAGTCTAGCCTTAAATGTGGAGACGGTGTCTGCCTCCCGGACCGTAACAGGAAGATGATTCCACAGGAGAGGAGCCTGATAGCTGAAGGCTCTGGCTCCTGATCTACTTTTGGAGACTTTAGGGACCACGAGTAACCCTGCGTTCTCAGAGCGCAGAGTTCTATCTGCCCTTCCAGGAAGGACATCTGTCCTTCCTGGAAGAGGGATCCCTCCTCAGTTGCTCTTCCTGAGGTTTCTACCGTTTTTTTTTTTCCTGGTAAAGGGTTTTTTTTGGGGAGTTTTTCCTTATCTGCTGTGAGGGTCCAAAGGACAGAGGGATGTCGTATGCTGTAAAGCCCTGTGAGGCAAATTGTGATTTGCGATATTGGGCTTTATAAATAAAATTGATTGATTGATTGAATTGATTGATTGATGGTCTCCCTCTTAGCTTCCGGGATGTGATAGGGCTGGAGGCTCACCTTTTTCCCTGGCTCAGTGACTATGTCATATTGGATCACTGTGGTGCGCCCAGGCAGGTCAGAGAACACATCTGGCCAGTCAGTTCTACCAGGTCTTGTCGGTGGGCTGGGGCCAGCTGAGGGCCCAGAGGTACCTGTGAAGTGCCAGAACCTGGGATTTCAGCAGACAGTGAGGGCATCGGAACCCAGTCAGGGGTATGCCACTTCTTCAGAAGGTTGATATGATAAATCTGACAGGATTTTCTTCTACCAGGCTGCCTCATCTTATAGTTGACCTCGCTTACCTTCTCCACTACCTCAGAGGGCCCATGCCATTTGGCCAGGAACTTGCATTCAGCTGGTGGGATGAGGACAAGTACCAACTCACCAGGCCGAAACATTCGTACCTGGGCTTTCTGGTTGTAGACCTGGGCTTGGGCTCCTTGCGCTTGCTGCATATGCTCCCGGATGAGAGGCCATATTTTATCCATCCTGTCTTGCATCTGGTCAATGTATTCTATGACGGAGCAATAGGGTGATGGCTGTTGCTCCCAGGCTTCTTTGGCCTGATCCAGCATATGCCCCTGGGCCTCCGTCCATACAGCACCTCGAACGGTGAAAACCCTGTTGAGGCCTGGGGAACTCCTCGGATGGAAAACAAGACAAAAGGGATTAGTTGGTCCCAGTTTTTTCCGTCAACATCAATAATCTTTATCAACATTTGTTTAAGAATTTGGTTAAACATTTCGACGAGACCTTCGGTCTGGGGGTGGTACATGGATGTACTTATCTGGCTCACCTTCAACAACTTGCACATCTCCTTCATTACCTGGGACATGAAGAAGCTCCCCTGGTCAGTAAGGACCTCTTTTGCAATACCAACCCGACTGAAGAGGAGGAACAGCTCTCTAGCGACTACCTTGGCATTTGCAGCATGCAAGGGGAGGGCCTCGGGGTAGCGAGTAGTATAATCCATGATAACCAGGATATACCGATGCCCCCTATTGGACTTTGGCAGGGGACCTACTATATCCATGGCCACTGTCTGGAAGGGGGTGTCAATTAAGGGCAAAGGGATTAAAGGGTTCTGGTAGTTTACCTTTGGGCCTGTCTTCTGGCACTCCATACAGCTTTTGCAATAGTCCTGAACCGCCCTCTTTACGCCTGGCTAGTAAAAGCGGCCCAGGATCCTGTCATAGGTTTTCTCAACCCCCAATGAGCTCCTAACAGGTGTGAATGGGCTAGGTACAACACTTTGGGAGCATAACATTTCGGTACCAGCAACTGTTCAACAACAAGTTCCCCCTTCTTGACCACCCTATACAAAAGTCCATTTTTCACAGCAAATGTGGGAACGGGATAACACTCACCTCAGCGACTGGTTTCCCCTCGATCACCACCAGGGTTTGTCTGGCTTGTTCCACGTTAGGGTCTTCCAACTGGGCAGTCCCAGACTGCCCCGGGCTGGCCCCCCTTTGCTCTTCGGCAAGCGGGAACTCAGAAAAAGCATCTGAATATTCATCACCTGATGAGGCCCCATCTGGTTCCAGGTCCTCATCCCCCCGGGCCTCCACTGGAGCAGGATGGCCTAGAGGGTGCTGCGCAGGCCTGCACCTGCTTCCCTTTCCATGTGCCCCAGGGCTTCTTCCTTGAATGGTTCCGCTTGCAATGTGCCCACAACCGCCAAAATATGGGGCAGTCCCGCCCTGTTAATACGGGAACGGGCAGCTTCCCCACCACCCCGACCTTGATTTCAAAGGCCCCCTGGTGGTTTGTACCTTGATGTGAGTGGTCGGACAATCCCGCGAATTTCCATGGACACATGAGGCGAGGATAGGGGGCCCCTGGGGGCCAGTTGTCAATCCTGGTCTCAGGAGGGTGACAGCAGTACTACCAGAATCAAGTAGAGCCACTGCATCTCGGGATCCTATTCTGATGGGAAGCTTGGGGGCCTCGGTGCTCCCGTGGGCCCAGCAAGTGGTGAGGTAGCTACCAGACTTCTGTTGTTAGTCGGTTGGTCCAGCTGTAGGCATGGGTTCGTCATTGACCGGACAGTTCCAGGATAAATGGCCCTCTTGGCCGCAGTTGAAGCACTTCCGACGATCCTGGTTTACTAGGGGCCGACGCCTGGGGGGAGACCTGGGCTGCCCCCGCTGAGGGGAGAGCTGGGTTGGGGCCTCCAGGTCACACTTCTTTAGTCTCGGCTTTTCTCCTCGGGGGTCAGGACGGCTGTGTCGCAGGCCCTCCATCTGACTGCCTCACATAAGCTCCACTGTGACTTGATGATTTTCCAACAGCGACACCAGGGCATCCACTGTCTTGGGACTGCTTTGGGAGGTGTATCGTTTGGCGTCGGCTGGCAGTGCTCTCACGCACCAATCCATTATCAGTCTGTCGAGGGCTGGAGGTCCTTCCCCCGTGGTCAGCCAGCTGCGGGTTAGGCGGATTAGTGCTGTGATCTGTGGGTGAACGGGGACTGCAGGGTCATAGACCCAGGAGTGGAACCGTTGAGCCCGTGTTTGAAGATTGTGACCGTAGTGGGCCAAAATAGTCTCTTTAAGCACAGCATAATTGTTCACATCTTTGGGGTTAAGGTCCCGACAGGCCCGTTGTGCGTCCCCTGTTAAAAAGGGGACCAGTATGCCTGCCCACTCTGACTTAGGCCACCACTCTCTCTCTGCTGTTCTCTCAAACACGTCAAGGTATGCCTCAATGTCATCTCCAGCCCCCTGTTTGGTCAGCACTTTACTGGGTTCCATGAGCTTCTCTGGCTGTACCAACTGCTGGCCCAGTGTAGTTATGGCATCCTGTAAGGCCTTGAGGCTTTGGGCCTGCTGGGCTTGGGTTTGGATGAGCTGGGTTAGGGCATTCTCCATGGCACTTTTTGTCAGCTTAAGCACCTGGCCAACGGCTCCCCATTGGCGATAGCAGGCAGGCTTTCCTCCACTGATGTTGCCTGTCAGATTCTCAGTGAAAGAGTGAGCGCCCAGAAACTGGGTGAGGTTATACTTCCTGTGATTGCTGAATGAGTGAAGGTGTGAACAGACTGAAGTGCTGTTGTGAAGTGGAGTGAGTGGCTGCTTCTCCTGATGTAAGAAAAATGCTCAACTTCAGCAAACACTGAAATGAAGAGACTCGGAGAACCATGGAGAACAGTTACAGCCAACGGGGTTACTTTAATCGCAGAACAAATCGACAACAAATCAGTTGGACAACAGCCCTGAACAATCACATTTCAAATGCTTTTATACTCGGTGTCTGCTCGTTCACGTGTGTGTGTGTGTGTGTGTGTGAATGTGTGTGTGTGTACGTTTGGGTCATATTTCCTGGGAATCCAAAGTTCTCCTGATTTCCTTTGTTTGTTCCTAAAGCCGGACTTCTTGCGCCAATATTTCCTGTCCTCTTTGTCTTTCTCTCAGAACTGGCAAAAACAACTGTCCTATTGCCAAAATTGGCACATCTGTTCCACCTGTCAGGTCACCCTAACCCAGCACGTTCTGCTTCATTTGACCTCCCAAGGCTTGACTTACGCACAAACTACTCAAACTATCAAAACACCTCTTATGGGTCCTTTTTGCTGCCAAATCAAATATTTGACTAGCTGCTTCCTAAACGTTGTGTAACTGACGTTGTGTATCTCTCACCTTTAGTATAAAATGATACATTATCTGCCTCTACACTGATTAGCTGATGGGCTGCAGGTGGGACCAGTGCCAGGTACCCAGAGACTGTAAAACATACACTGGGTAAAAGAGTTCCTCTACCACCTCTCCCATCTTAAGCTTGGGGCTCCGCCCCCAGGGCTGGACTGGCTGGGTTGTGTCCCCTGGTTAGCCACAGGATATTAATCTGTCCATTTAAGATGCACAAGTGATTGTGAATCAGTTTCACCTGCTTTAGTGCAGATGAAAGTGACAGCAAGGGGTAATGGAGAGGCAAAACAAGACAACCCCCAACAAGGGAATGATTCTGCATGTGGTGGCCACAGACAGTTGCTCACTTCCTGACTGGCTCTTCGCATGTTTTGTGTTCTGCTAGTGTCGTTGTCAGTACTGGTGGCATGAGATGGTACCTGCAGCCCAATCAGTTTGCACAGGCAGTCCACCTCCTCCAGGATGGCACAGCCATACATGCAGTCGCAATAAGATTTGCTGTGTCTCCCAGCACAGTCTCAAGAGCATGGAGGAGATACCAGGAAACTGGCCATTATATGAGGAGAGCTGGACAGGGCCGGCATTCACCAGTGAATACCAGAATTGGCAGATCTGCCACTGGCACCTTGTTCTCTTCATAGATGAGAGCAGGTTCACTGAACACATGACATGAACATGCATGAAAGAGCCTGGAGATGCCGTGGTGAACGTTATGCTGCCTATAACATTGTCTAGCATGACTGGTTTGGCGGTGGGTCAGCAATACATTGCCACTGATGCATCTCTGCAACAGGTTGACACACACAATGAGGCGTTTTCATATACAGTCTGTGTATGGGGCCATGACCAAACGCTAGTATTTGACACGTTTGGAGTAAGAATGTGTCACAATGTGCACCTGGTCATGAAAAGATTTAGAGAGTTTGCACCACCCTTCTACTGAGTATAAGAACACAGAAATCTTTCTTTTTTCCTGTGTTTCTTCATGTGCTCCTGTCATATCTGAACCATGTTTAAGACTAAACTTACAATAAGAGGTTCTTTACATTCAGAGCATGTCTGTCTTCAAGCTGCTTCACATTACTGACTGTGAGCCTGAGGGAACTGAGATGTTACTGTGGAGGTTCATGTCTCACATGTGGACATTAAACCATCACACAATCTCAGATAAATTGTCAGCTACTCCTGATGTTTCGCTCCATTTGCTTGGAGTGAAAGTGGCGATGGTGGCTCGATTCTTGTGATCCTCGTCTCTGTGTTATAGTATAGACATGAGGATGTAATCCTCATGTGAACTTCCTTACCCACAATGCCCCCCCCCCCCCCCCCCCCCCCCCAACACACACACACACACACACACACTTGGTACCGGAGATGAAAGAGGAACCAGATGGGCTTTTGGTGGATCACAGCAGTTGGAACAACTGAATTATTGGTGTTTTGTGGTTGCAGCTGTGTGAGGAAGATATTAGAGCTGTAGAAGTCATCCGTCCCCACTTTCAGAGTTCACATCGGATTTCTGAGACGGGTCAATCGAAGCTTCCCAAAAGTGAGACATCCACCATGTCAAAGAAAAGACACATGAGAGATTTAGAGCAGTCCAGAAAGAAAACTTGTGCTCAGATACAAAAGTGACAGAAAAGTTGATTCGTCTGCTGACAGAATACATGTTTACACGAAAATGATCCACAGAAAACAGAATCATTCTTATTTTCGTTTTCAAAAAAGTTTTGATAATAATTGCCGTGCACATGAATCCGCAAAAATGACAAAAAACGCTGCAGTATAAATGCCAGGCCAGTAGTTGGCAGTGTGACGCTTACTGTGTCTCCCAGCACAGTCACCTTCTACATAGCGGCGATGTATAAACAAACAAAATAGCAACCGCACAAACGTTTGTCTGCACGGATGACGAGGTGGAGTTGCTACAGTAAATCTACACTATGATGGGGAAGTGTTGATAAATTCAATAGGGTGAGCGGCACAAGCAGAGCTGTGAGTCCACCATTGTTGTTGTGATGGTCGACTTTCTCGGGCATGCCTAGTGACTGGAAGCATAATGTGCATGTGCGAAAGTCTCCGTTTTCAGAGGAACTGCATAGTGCAAGTTTATATGACAACGGAGACGGTGGCATTTCCAAAAAATTGCACTCTGGAATCCGTTTTCAAAACGTTGCATTTTCAGGCACCCAAAATGCCACTGTCGTGTAAACGATCGTCCAAAACGCAACTAAAGTTTACAGTTTTCAGTTGAAATCGTTATTGTATAAACAGGACCTTCATGTCACCTGATGAATGTCAGTTCAATATTCTGTTTTAGCTCAGTCTCCACCACCTCCTGACGGAAATATCACTATGTTTACCAGCTAGTCTCTTGTTTGCTGCTGCAGTTTGATGCTGAGACTGAACCAGACAGGAAATGTGCTATAAAACTTGGGAAAGCCCTGCAGAGGTGTAGATGACTGAAACATTGAGCTTCAGTTCTTTGACACTTTTGTTGGGGGGCAGGAGTCAGCCTGCTGCAACCCGACCGCACCGCCTTCCCTCTCTGAGGATTGTTTGGGGTTTTGTGGATGAACGTCCTGTCGTAGTCCCAGGGTGTACTGCGTTACCCACAGCTCCCTGAGGCAGAGGATGAAAGAGAGACGGCGGTTTGAGCTGAGCACTGAGAGCAGTGTGACTCAAGGGTTAGTGGTCAGAATACGCACATACAGCAGTGGGATGTGGTTGCTGGTGTGTATGTGTGATGCATGACAGCAGTACTTGTCCTCCTTTCATGTGGTGACCAGTTTTTATTACAAGCAATTGAGAGAGAGAGAGAGAGAGAGAGAGAGAGAGAGAGAGAGAGAGAGAGAACGTCCAAAAAGTGGGAAGAAGAAAATTAGGGAGGAAGAAAAGAAGGACGACTCGGGAGAAGGAAATACGAGATAAAGAAGAGAAGGAAGCTCGCCTTTTAACCCTGTAAAACCCAAATATAGAAAA
This sequence comes from Epinephelus awoara, assembly GCA_035609425.1. NCBI lineage: Eukaryota > Metazoa > Chordata > Actinopteri > Perciformes > Serranidae > Epinephelus > Epinephelus awoara. Next base: position 32,854,332 of record CM069314.1, on the reverse strand, counting down.
ACACACAAAAAAATTTTTTTCAACCATTGACATGTTGTTGTAGGAGGCCTTTGAGGCTGAAAAGGAGATGTTTTTTTAAAAAAAATATGTTTTTGTAAGTTTTTATGGAAATGTTGTAATATTGCAACGTTGGGCTCAATGGGGAGCAGAATCTCCTGTATTTGTACTCATAGTCTGAGCAACTATACAGAACTAAGGATTCATTTGCAGGTTTTTGCTTTTGTCCCAGAACAGTATAACATGAAAAATAATCTCAGTCATGTTGTTATGAACACTCATTTATTGCAACAACAAGAACTTTGACATTTATTTACAGTGATAGTCCCAGAAACAGTTCTTGTCCTAACATCACACTTGCTGCATTGGGTATTGGTATACCTATTACTGCAATGTCTGCAGCGTCCTCTCTTCACCTTCATCGGGAAATGTCCAGTTAGGTCCTTGCGCACATCCTGTGGGGGGTGTGCACATGCTTTCTTGGAAGAGGGACCATTTGGACTCTCTTGGTCTCTTGGTCTCTTCCCAGCATTCAAAGGACTCCCTGCTGCATCTGGGCTCCCGTTGCCTGAAGATGGTCGTCCTCTCTTTTTCAGTGTTGTGTCTACGGTGTACTGAGGTCCACTTTGACGTTGTGGAACAGGTGACCAGCTAGGGGCCCAAGCTGAAACATACACGGTCAGGGTCAAGAAGATATTTATGGCTATGGTCAAGAATTGGTGAAGTCAGCTAGACTGTCTATTTGTGCTCTATTCATCCTTGTCACACATTCCACAAAAAGCAAAACCCTATATAAGCAGGAGTTGTGTAGCTGTTATTCAGAGTGGTTCATATTGGCTTCAAAACCCTCTCACAGGAGACCCGGGGCCTGATAAGATGCTGTACGACTTGTAATAAACCTTTTCTTCATGCAAGCAAGACGGTGTCAGCGGAGTCTTCTTCACCACCTTCACATCATCGCTACCCCATAAACAACATGTCCACCTGGAAAGAGAAGAATCAATATTAATATTAATAATCAATTCATGTACATGCCAAAAATGCATGATGATACAAGTCAAAGATATCACAAACATGGCAAATAGCAGAAATAGATTCTTACCAGAATGAGAGAGGATGCTAGTTGTGCCTGGAACTTTCTCATGTTCAGTATCTCCTTCTTTGGCATCTTGAGAGCTTGGCGGTGCCGCTTGTAGAGGAGCCAGGCATTGACCACAGCAAGGGTGATGGTGTGCCAGAAGATGTACATGTACCAACGCCGGGATTTCAGGGCGGTGTGTGGAGGAAAGTTGCATCGTCTGTGACAGCTGGACCAGAAAAATCAGTATTGGGACTGATAAAATCCTTTTTTTTTTTACCAGCAATATCTGTCACGGGGCTTGATGTGTTCATTTGATTGGGGCCCAATGTCCACATTGGCTGGGCAATCAGTAGGTTCTTGGTTTTCTTTGTCCACACAGGCAGCGTTATCTGACTCCTCATCACTCGCATCAGTGTCGTCGAACTCTATGTCTACATCACTCTCTCCATTTTGGACGATCCCAGTCACATCCTGCACAAAATACCGAGGATCTCTCCTTGCTGGTGGCATTCTGAAATGGAAAAAATAAAATTGAAACAAATGTATATTTACGTAAACAGCACACATGCTTATTCGATTCTAGATAACCTGCAGAAAAAGAGGGGATGGTGGGGAGATTGATTTCAATATGAAGTGTTTACACATTGCACTGAAGTAACCTATTCACATATTTAAGTGGTCACACAATAGTGTATAGCTGACCAATTGTAAACTCTGATTATCATACTAATAGGTATGCAGGTAGCCTCCAACTTACAACACCACCTTACATTCCTGAACATCAACACCTGTTCCAGAACAATGGAAAAAATTGCCCTCCCCCAAGCATCCCCCACAACTGCTTTGACTATGAATTGATAGGAACATTTTCTTATCAATAGCCAAGACAAAGGGCAGACATGCACAAACAGAATTTCTTTGTTAGAAAGTCCTGCTTTCTGTGATAAGGGGAAAATACTGAGTGTTGAAGGTGGTTAGAAATCATTATAAATAAATGAAAATGATTAGATATGACAATATATCTTTGCACACTAGTTTCTAATACAATAATATGTAATCTAATATAAGGCTAGAATGTGTAAATCATGTGTATTTTAAAGTTATATTGGGAAAATTTAAATTGAAGTTCCTCTCAAGACGTTCCTCTCAAAACAGGCTTGTTTTGACTACCCCATTCACCCAACGTTGTAATATTGCAACAATTACAAAACAAGCTCTAAATAAAATGTAAGGCACATTTTCCACAATGACAACATATGGACATGTTCTAGACACTGTAATAAACACAAAAAAATATTTAAAGCATTTTACTTACTTCAATCAGATAAATTCAGTCCAGTAAATCGAGGGGATGATGCTCTCTCAAAAATCTGGAGGTTGCATGACTTCTTGACTTGAGGGCAGGCCTTATATACAAATGTATGACCCAGTAGCATTCTGAGACTGAACAATAGGACCAAATGAGTATGTTGATGTGGTTGAACAAAAAAAAAAAAAAAAAAAGTTTGGTTTTTTTTGGAGATAACAAAAATTGTTGTAATTCTGCAACAGTGGGTTTTACAGGGTTAAACAGGTTTCCTCAGGCGTGCTTCAGCTTATTAAACTTCTTTTGAAATTCATCTGGGATTCTGTGATAAAATGTAGATGAACCTCCATCACACTCAGGACCTCCTATTTAATTAGCATAAATTTCATATAACCTGCTGGGAAGAGCCAGCTTAAAATATGTTATAATCCCCAGAGTTCACAACCTAAAGTCAGCCTTTCTGCTGCCTCTTAACATCCTGCTGCTACTTGTGAAAGTATGGCTGAACAGAAAGGTATAATCGTGAGGAGTGGGTGATACCAAGAACTTTGCTTTGAATACCAGATATCAATCATTTTTGAAAGATGATGCCAATTTTGAGATGTATATATCAGGGTTCAACAGGCTGTTGGCCACTGGCCACAAAAAGTGACTCTGTGGCCATCAAATAGCACCTGTAGATTCCCCCTGTGGCCACTAATACTGTTTCTACACTCATGTGCTGACTGTTTGGTTTGGCCTGTCAGCCCAGCACAATGTGGAATTGTGTCTCCATCACAACAGGACTACCTGCTTGAAGGTGTGTCTTCAACTGTTGACGGCTTGTCTTGAGTGATGACATTTAAAAGCAGTGGGCTGATCCAGAGCTAAAGTCCCCTTTTATTTTGCTACAAGTGTTTTTCCATTACTCAGCACAACAGGTAAAAGAAGTTTACCTGTTGGAAGTGAGCTGTTTGCAGAGGTGAAGTAAGAGCCTGTTGTTGGCATATCTTCATCTAACATCTCGCTGTAGCTGTTTCTGCTTTCACTTTCCTCCCTGTCAATTATTAGACTTGCCTTTATTTAGGAAAAGTCCGCTAACAAAGTTCTGCTAATTTATTGATTATATATTTCACATCCTACAGATTCTTCACAATAAAAGTCCAAAGTTATTTTGTTATGTTAAACTTATATTGTTAAGCAGCAAAATAAGGACAAGTTTTCATCAGCAGTAACTTAACATGACTCCTATACAGCTGAAAGCAAACATGAAACAGTAAAATTAAGCAGATATCTAAAGTAAAAACAGGATGCGGGAGGGAAACTTATTCCAAATCACAGAGATTCAGTTGGACGCTACAAAAGCACTGAAAGCTGAACACACAGATTTTTAAAATTCCTTTCTCTCTGGTCTTCTGCACATACAGATGTGAGGGGTGTCTTCACACACTTGTTACAGGAAGAGATGCAAAGTCATAGAAGGTTGGCTGTGGTCGGCAAGATGTGACTGCCACCTGCTTGGAGGCTGTTAGGTACACCGACTCTGGAAATAGTCCATCTCTGGCGTGGCTTGGCTCAGCTTGGCATGTTAAACTGACAAATAAATTGCAAATCAGCGTGGCATGGTTTAACTCATCGCAGTCAAAAGTGATGATAGAAAAAAACCCTTTAAGTTTTATCAAGTCTCTTCAGAATGACACTGCAGTTGAAACTGTGATCTGAGAAACAAATACATTGCATATATTATATATTTACAAAGAACTTGAGTTTTTAATGTCAATTATTGAAAATATTCAGTGTATTCATTCTGATAATGTATTTTTACAAAGCTTAAGGGCCCTCGAAGGTTGGCTTTCTGTCAGTTTTGGGCGGTAGGTTTTTGCTTTGTCCTATGTAGTTGGCAGACTCAGCATGGTGTATTGATGTTGGACCTGTTGGAGCCCATTGGTTAATGACATCACCCAATGTTTCTGCAAAAAAAACAACCACTGCTGCATGAAGCGTAGTCACAACTCGCAAAAAACAAAGTTTTGTTGTTTAACAGTGGTTTGCAGATTTGCAGCTGTCTCACTCTCAATGGTGGCACACCATCCATCATCGCCTCCACCTCCTGATGACAAAGTCAGCCTATATACTATGTCACTTTAGAAACGTTGATATGATATGTATTAAACAAACAAATGTAACATATTCCTGGTTTGCATAAACGAGCAAAGCAAACATTTTATTTTGCTGACTTGGCTGTTAAACATGCGTAGCACTGCAGCAACAGAAACATGGAGTCATAGGGATCAGTGTTATTTCAGAAGTGTTTCCTCCTGATAATTATCACTAAAGCTGTGTCTGTCTGAAAGCTCTCATCTCTGTTTCAGGGCTTCAAAACCAAAGACGGACACATTGTGATGGCTGCAGGCAACAACAAACAGTTTGTCAAAGTCTGTCAGGTGAATCTCTTAAACACAGACACACATTCAAACAGTTTTATTATTTCACAGGAAAATATTGTGATTAGATTTTCCCCAAAAATTAATGTTTTTTTTAGAGAAATAGCAATCAAATGTAAAGGTTTTGACTATCCTGCCTATCCAAACTCCCATATGTACTTACAAACACGTACACATTATTGCAGATATATACAGTAGATATATTTCTAGTACATACAGGGATACACAGAGCACCTCAAAAGTATTTGATACTCAGCTCATCCTGTCAAGTTTGGAGGGTTTGTTCTGAGGATCCCCAGCTTTGACAGACAGAGAGGGTTTCTTTTTATATGAAATATTAAACTATGTGTGTTTACAGGTTCTGCAGCTGATGGAGCTCACAGACGAACCAAAGTACAAAACCAACAAACTGAGAGTCCAAAACCGCCAACAGCTGCTGCACACACTCTCACAGAGGTACATCTCTTTGTCCAATTGAATTCAAACAGTTTTATTGGTGTGATATTCATATTAAATTTTTCCAAAGTCCAGATTTCTCAAATAAATTTACAGTATCTTTAGAACATTATAAAGAATTAAAAATACTTGGATGTCATATTAAACAGTTCAGAAATGTTCTGCACAAGATTTTGTTAGAGGGAGTGTGTAAGAAACACTTGTAGTGTGTGTGTGTGTGTGTGTGTGTGTGTGTGTGTGTGTGTGTGTGTGTGTGTGTGCGCGTGTGCCAGCTGAAAATGTTTACTGATGTACATTGTATAATTGGTTGAGAACAAAATGACGTAACAACGGTCAGTCAAAACCAAAATCATCAACCTACTGAGGGCTGGGTTCAAAATCACAATGAAAATCAAAGTAAAGAATTTAAATCACAGGCTGATCCAACTTGTGTGAATTTTATCAGGGCAACTCATAATGTGACTCAGTAGTGTGTATGGCCCCAGCGTGCCTGTATGCACACCCAACAATGTCTGGGCATGCTCCTGATGAGTTGGCAGATGGTGTCCTGGGGAATATCATCCCAGACCTAGATCAAGGCACAGATCCAGGCACTAGATCCTGGACAGTCTGTGACGGTACTTGGCACTCTGATGCACTGATACATAACGTCCCATCGGTGCTTAATTGGATTGAATTTAGGTCAGGGGAACGAGAGGGCCAGTCAATGGCATCATTGCCTTCATCATCAAGTAACATCATCTACACACTCTGGCCACATGATGCGTCATTGTCCTGCACCAGGAGGAATCCAGGGCCCACTGCACCAGCGTAAAGTCTGACAATCACTCTGAGGATTTCATCCCTGGTGTCTAACAGCTGTCAGGGAACTGTTGGTTATGACATGGAGGTCTGTGTGACCCTCCAAGGGTATGTCTCCCAGACTATCACTGACCCATTGCCAAACCGATAACCCTGGATTATGTCACAGGCAGACGTTCACCGTGGTGTCTGCAGAGTCTTTCACACCTGTTCAGTGTAAACCTAGAGAAGAGAACAGAATCAGAATCAGAATCAGCTTTATTCGCCAAGTACCCATGTACATACAAGGAATTTGACTCCAGAAATATACAATATACCAAAAATATACAAATATACATCAAATATAAAAATATATACAATATACAAGGATGCAGTGTTGTTTGTCCTGCCACTCTGTGACTGTTAGGAGTTCATCAGAGCGACAGCCTGGGGGAAGAAACTGTCTTTGTGATGGGTAGTTTTGGTGATCAGTGCTCTGTAGAGCCTACAGAGGGGAGGAGTTTAAACAGATTGTGTCAGGAGTCTACAGTGATGTTTCTTGCCCATTTCCTGACCCTTGACCTGTACAGGTCCTCGATGGAGGCAAGATCAGTCCAATAATCCTCTCTGCACACCTGATTGTGCCTTTCAGTCTGTTCCTGTCCAGTTTGGTGGCAGATCCAAACCAGACGGTGATGGATGTGCAGAGAACAGACTGGATTATAGCTGCATAGAACATGATCAGCAGTTATTGAGGCAGGTTGAGCTTCCTGAGCTGTCGCAGGAAGTGCAGCCTCTGCTGGGCCTTTTTCCGGACAGTGTCTATGTGGAGGTCCACTTCAGGTCCCAAGAGATTGTGGTATCCAGAAACCTGAATTTGTCCACAGTAGACACTGTGTGTTGAGGATGGTGAGGTCTTGAGCGGGTTCAGCACCTGGGTGGTTATGACCACACCAGAGGACCAGCTGCTCCACCTCCTGTCTGTATGCAGACTCATCACAGTCCCAGATTAGACCAATGACCGTGGAGTCATCTGCAAACTTCAGGAGTTTCACAGAAGGGTCTCCTGAGGTGCAGTCGTTGGTATACTGCTGGAGGTCATTTTGTAGGGCTCTGGCAGTGCTCCTCCTGTTCCTCCTCACACAAAGGAGCAAATACCGGCCCTGCTGCTGGGTTGATGCCCTTCTACGGCCCTGTCCAGCTCTCCTTGTGAAACAACTGGTCTCCTGGTATCTCCTCCATGCTCTTGAGACTGTGCTGGGTGACACAGCAAACCTTCTTGCGACAGCACATATGGATGTTGCATCCTGGAGGAGCTGGACTACCTGTGCAACCTGATTGGGCTGCAGGACACTAGCAGAACACAAAACTAGAGAAGAATCAGTCAGGAAGGATAATAATTATAATAATGATAATAATAATAATAACAACAATAACAATAGTAATAATAATAAAAATAACAATAATGCATTTTATTTGTAGACGCCTTTCAAAGCGCTCAAGGACGCCTTACAAGACACAGTTAAAAAAAACAAGCAGCAATGTATCCACAGTTAATAAAATCAAACAATCCCGTAAAATACAAAAAAAGTTAATAAAAATGACTAGACAAAAATCATTATTCTAAATATTAGGTACAGAATCATAATTATAAAAACATCATCAGTGCAAGTCTCATTATGTGTGTCAGACCGAATATGTCAGCTTGAAAAGGTGCATTTTAGACGGAATTTGAAAGTGGAGAGGGAGCCAATATCGTGAATATTGTGGGGGTGAGAGTTACAGAGGCAGGGGGCAGAACAGCTGAAGGCTGTAGAACCCATGGTAGTCAAGCGGGCAGATGGTGATGCGAGTAGGATTGCAGAAGAGGATCATCATCATCAAACATTATTTGTATCGCACTTTTCATACATTAAAAATGCAGCTTCACACAATAAAAACTAACAAAAATATTACACGCATATTGAAAACCCGCCCCTCCCACCCCCACATATGAACACACACACACACACACACACACACACACACACACACACACACACACACACACACACACACACACACACACACACACACACACACAGTCAGTATAGTCAATAACATGGCTGGGCACTGAGGAATCAGGTGAGGAACGAACCACCTATGGAGAGCTCATCCACACCGAGAGGCGCCACAGCCTACGGCCACAGGGAACACCGCCACAGAGACCTCCCCGACCCAGACAGACTAGGGTGGACTCCACACATGGTGCAGAGCCCCCCAGTCCTCTGGGCCTGAGGGATCTCCAGGGCGACGTCCCTGTGGGCAGACCGGACACACCTCTCAGTGTGGAGGCCCCCCATGAGGAAACACTGGAGCTAAAAACTACAAGACTAAAAGACTAAAAGGCAATATGATAAGATAAAACAAGCATGAGATAAAATAATGTTAAAATGCATAAAAATGTAAGATTAGAAAAAATTAAAGATTTAAAGATTAAAATAATATTAATAATAATAAATAAATAAATGAAGATTTAGAAACTAAATAATAATAAAATGCATAAAGATTTAAAAATAAATCATTTAAAAGCATTAGAAAGTAAAAATAACATATAATAGAAGAATTTAGTAAAAGAAATCAGTTAAAAGCTAAATTAAAGAGGTGAGTCTTGATCCTCCTTTTAAAAACATCAACAGTCTCTGCAGTCCTGATGTTCTCCGGTAGGCTGTTCCATAAGTGAGGGCCATAATGGTTGAATGCAGCCTCCCTGTGGGTTTTTGTTCTGACTTTTGGAACAATCAAAATGCCGGTGCCGGAGGACCTCAGGATCCGCGAGGGTTGATATGATAAAAGCAGGTCAGATAAATAAGATGGCCCAAGACCGTTAAGACATTTAAAAACTAATAAAACAACCTTAAAATCGATCCTGTAACACACAGGGAGCCAATGCAGCGATTTTAAAACTGGTGTAATGTGCACCCGCCCTCTGGTCCTCGTCAGCACTCGTGCGGCTAAGTTTTGGAGTAGCTGCAGATTAGAGATTGTCTTTTTGGGAAGGCCAGAGAGCAGGGCATTACAGTAATCTAAATGACAAGAGATAAAAGCTTGCATCAGCACCTCTGTGTTAGCCTGAGAGAGAAATGGGCGGACTCTGGCTATATTCCTGAGATGATAAAAACCTATCTTTGTTACATTTGTCATGTGTGGAATAAAACTAAGCTCAGAGTCAAAAATGATGCCCAGGTTCTTCACACATTGTGAAGGTTTAAAATCTTGCAGTTTTGGTAAAAGTTTCTCTCTCTTGCCTTCAGGACCAATAATTAAAACCTCTGTTTTGTCCTGATTGAGCTGTAGGAAATTCATTGCCACTAGACCTAAAATTGACCCTTGGGGCACCCCATACCTGATTTCATGCGTTCTGGAGGAACATGTATCCATACTTACAAAGAAACAACGATCTGTGAGATAAGAGCTGAACCAGTTAAAAACAGTACCAGAGAGGCCCACCAGGTTTCTGAGTCTGTTTAATAAAATGTGGTGATCTAGTGTATCGAAGGCGGCGCTTAGATCCAGTAGTACCAAGACTGTGAGTTTTTGTGAATCAACATTCACTTGATATCATTTAAAATCTTTAAAAGGGCTGTCTCCGTACTGTGGTTCATCCTAAAACCAGATTGATATTTCTCTAAAATACTGTTTCTTTTTAAAAAATAATTTACTTGGGTAAAAACCAGTTTTTCTAAAATCTTACTTAAAAACGGTAAGTTGGATACAGGTCGGTAATTATTAAAAATGTTGGGATCTAAATTACTCTTCTTCAGAAGGGGCTTCACCACTGCCGTTTTGAAGGCAGCGGGGAAGACACTCGTCTGGAGAGAGTAATTTACTATATTTAAAATCTGTTCCTCAAAGAATCCATAAAATGTTTTTAAAAGTGATGTTGGAATCGGATCTAAAAGGCAGGTTGTGGGCTTTACTAGGGAGAAAACTCCACCAAGTGTCCTTGCATCAACTAGGGCAAAACTCTCCAGTGTTTCCTCAGGTAAAAGCAATGCTCCAGGTGTGTTAAAAATTACATTCTGTTGGGATAAAAGACTGGATCTGATGTCATCGATTTTACTTCTGAAGTGGTCTGCAAAGTCCTCGCAGAGGGCGTCTGTTGAAATCTTGGATGTTTTTTTAAAAATTGGTGCTGGTTAAAAGATCGAAGGTGGAGAAAAGAAATGTGGGGTTGTTTTTATGATTAGTTTTGGAAAGTGGGATATTCTTGCCTGTTTGACTGTATTATTGTAGGTTTTGAGTTGTTCACGTAATGTTTCGTAATGAATAGTCAGTTTTGTTTTTCTCCACCTCCTCTCTGCACTCCTGCATTTTCTTTTCAGTCTTTTGATGTTATCATTTCTCCACGGGGGTGTAGGTTTTGTTTTTATTGTTTTTGTTAAAAGTGGAGCCACTGAGTCAAGTGTTGACTTTAATTTAATGTTAAAATTGTCCACAATAAAATCACAGGGTGCAGGTTAAATTTCGGCAGGAGTGCTCTGTAAAATCTTGATAAAATTTGCAGCCACTTCAGAAGTTAGGTAGCGTTTCCTCACTGTTCTCACTGGGGCCTCCTGATGGCTAAAACTGGTGATGTTAAAATACACACAGTAGTGGTCAGACACAGCCAGGTCAACAACAGAGGACACACCAGTGGACAGGCCATAGGTTATAACCAGGTCCAGGGTGTGTCCTCTGTTGTGAGTTGGCTGTGTGACGTGCTTTTTAAAATCCATGCAGGTTAAAAGGTTTAAAAATTCTCTCGACATTGTATCCGAGGTATTATCAACATGTAAATTAAAATCGCCAGTTATTAAAATTCTATTGTAAGTGGTGTGTATGATTGATAATAACTCTGAGAATTCACAGATAAAAGAGGTAGAATGGTGGGGTGGTCTGTAAACTGTGATGCAAAGGATAGGAGGACTGCTAAAAACAAAGGCATGATGCTCAAATGATATGTAACTGTTAAAAGAAACTTTTGGTTATAGATGCAGTTCCGCCTCCTTTTACCCCCCCTAGTAGAAAATAAAAGAATACAATTTGGTGGGCAGGCCTCGGTGAGAACAACAGGTGCGTCAGTGCCAAGCCATGTCTCTGTTAAAAGAATACTGTCCAACTTGTTATCTAAAATCAGGTCATTTATGATAAAAGTTTTATTTAAAAGAGAGCGCACGTTCAGCACGGCCAAGTTAATGTTCGTGCCTAACATGCGCTCATCATCACAGTGTGGTGAGTGTGGAGCAGGTGTGAGGGGAAGGTTTTTGGGGTTGCTATTGATCCATGGTGAAGCTGGTCTGTTAAATCTGTCTGAAAGTCTGACTGGGATGGATATGGATGTGGGAGTGGGTTGGGGATGAACCAGAGAGGAAAGCAGGAGGGTATGTGCTTCAAATGTACGTCAGTCACATGGGGCACATTGAACAGCGTGCTGAATGTTAGCCGCTAACATGCGGCTGCCCAGCCTGCTCGGGTGAAGCCCGTCAGCCCTGTAAAAAGAGGACCGGTTCCAAAATAAGTTAAAATTGTCGATAATAGTGAATCCATAAGTGCTACAGGTAGCCTGGACCCATCTATTGAGGGAGAGGAGCCGACTGAAGTGTTCTGCCCCGCGGGACAGTGTTGGCAGGGGACCGCTGATAAAAACAGACTTACCACAGTTTTTTAAAAGGTTAAAAGAGCAACAAAATCCATTTTTGTCAGCTCTGATTACCGGCGGGTGTGTCGTTTGAGCCCAAATGGAAAATCAGCCGGTTTATGGAGGAAGGGAGTGAATGAAGCAGTTCTAGAAGTTTGCCAAGGATGACCAGGACTGTGGTTCAGGAAAGCAGTGAGTTGTGGTGTTGAAAAAATGAATACTCCTGATGATGCTGTCTCCAAATAACATGGTGGAAGGAGGGAAAAGAGGACGAAGACGAACACGATGGGGATTGGGGGACCCACATGAGGCAGGTGGACGGTCCATGCTGCGTGACTGGGGGGGGCAGGAGCTGCGGCGACTCGGTGGTCCCGGCCTCGGCAGGAGGAGTGCCAACCTGGCTGTGTGAGAGGAGTCCCCAGGAGCGTCTTCGTACAGACTCCTTTAGGAGCCTCCGACACACCGCGAAAGCCTGATGGGAGTCGATAGTCGGGTCCTGCAGCCGAGGCACTCCGGTCCACAACAGGTGCCAGCGAGGAAGATGCGGATCCATCCGTGCAGGGTGCCACAGGAGTACCACCGGCTGGCGGAGAGGGAGCCACAGCACCGTTAGACGCCGAGGCTGACACCTCCAAGCGGGGAGTGGCCGGAGCAGCACCGGTCGGTGGGGAAGGAGCCGCAGCGGCAGCATCTGCAGTGCCAGCTTCTGGATCTCTGTCCGATGCCAAGGCGCTGTAGTGGTTTGACAGGCTGAGGCGCGGAGGTGAGCCAGCACAGCCAGGGGCTCTCTTACCCCTGCTGACCACCTCCACCCAGGACCACCGGCGACTCGTGTTGAGCTGGAGGACAGTGGAGGCCAAGCACTGGGATCCCAGTGCACCGTGTCCTGAAGGGCCGCTGTGAGTGAGGCGATCTGGAGCGACTGTTTATGAGCCACCTCCTGGAGGGCGGTCAGCATGGAGGATTTGATGTTTAGCTCACCAGAGAGCCGGCGAATGTCCTCTTTCAGGTCAGAAATCTTTTTGTCTGCTTTCACAAGCTGGGGGTCCACGTTGGCGTGCAGCGATGTAGCCATAGGTGTAGGCCCAGGCTATCGCTGTGCTGTCAGCTGGCGGAAGTTTTCCCACCTGTCAAGCAGGCTGTGTCTGGCTGTTAAAACCCCTAATGCTTGGACATCCAGTGATTAAAATAACGTCTGATTAAAAGAGATAAATAAAAACAAAAATAAAAACAACTGATGTCCAAGCAGATAGCTTAAAAGTCACTCCAAAGCTAAAATAAATCAGTTTAAAATCGCAGGTTAGGGAGAGCACAGACAGGCAGCTGCAGACGCTGACGCATGCGCCGTTAGTTGTCAAGGATCTAAGAGTATGGGAAGGTGTGTAGATATGAATGAGTTCAGACAGGTAGGAAGGGGCTTGATCATGAAGGGCCTTAAAGATGAGAAGCAGAATCTTGAAATCGATGTGATATTTAACAGGAAGCCAGTGAAGCTGCTTGCGAACAGGAGTGATAGGATCTATGGAGGAGGTTCCGGTGATGATACGTGTGGCTGAATTCTGGACCAGCTGGAGTTTATGAATACACTTGAGAGGGAAACTAAAAAAGGACAGAATTGCAATAATCAATACGTAATGTAACCGAAGAATGAACAGGGATAGCAGTGCTCTGAGGTGTAAGTGATGGGCGAAGGTGATTAACATTTCGGAGATGAAAGTATGCAGACCAAATAGCATTATTGATGTGGGCCTCAAAAGACAATGTACTCTCCAGGATGACACCCAGAGATAGATGGACTTTGGAGTTGTCAATGGTTAGAGAGAAACTCTGCTGTTAGCCAGATGGATGGATAGATAGAGCTGGATGTTACCAGCGTAATAGTGGAATTAAATACCACATTTTTTGAAGATACGGTTAAGAGGTAGAAGGTACATAATAAATAAAAGGGGACCTAAGACAGAGCCCTAGTAACTGGAAAGGAGTTGGATCTTTAATTTCTGGTTTGAACAAAGTGAGTGCGGCCAGAGCGATATTATTTAAAACCAGTTGTGAGCAGTGCTAGTGATACCAAGAATGTTATTTGAAATGGTATCAAAGGCTGCACTTACATCAACAAGAACGAGAATAGTTCAAAGTCCAGAGTCAGCTGAAAACCAGCCTGAAATTGTTCAGATTGTTGTGACTGTTGTGATTGAATGTTATGACATGTTTTGACCACTGGGTGGCACCACCAGTTGGTAGTCAGCTTAGGACACGGATTAACAGGTAGAGTAAGAGACATGTATGCAGGAAACGATGTGGGTGATTAAAGAAGTTGTTGCTCGACTCGAACAGGGCCTCATCATTACAAACACGAACATGACATGGTACCAGGAGTAAATTGTGAGAGACAACATGGATTTGAAACCGCCAGAAAGCTTGAAGCTAACAGGGAATGTCAACGAAAACTGGCGCACCTTCAAGCAGCAGTTCCATCTGTATGTTGCAGCTACGGGACTCGAGACGAAGCCAGAGGCACGAAAGGTAGCGCTGCTGCTAACGATAGCAAGGCCACAGGCCATAGAAGTATTTAACACGTTCGTGTTTGACAATCCTGGTGATGATGAAAAGTTGGATGCAGTGCTGAGCAAATTTGATGCTCACTGTTCTCCGAAGAAGAACGAGACGTATGAGAGGTACGTTTTTCGGGTCTCGTACACAGCGGGAACACGAGCCCTTCGATAGCTTCCTGACGGATTTAGGACTAAAGGCGCAGTCCTGCAATTTCGTGACGCTGAAGGATTCCATGATCCGGGACCAGATTGTCTTCGGCGTGGAGGATAATAAGGTCAGAGAGAGGCTACTACGAGAGACGGAGCTGACGCTGGCGGGGGCCATTAAGATCTGCCAGGCGAGTGAGTTGTCACACAAACATGTGAAGACGTTCAACGAGATGTCTGCAGTAGCTTCAGCGCAAGTGAGCAACAGTGCGGCAGCGGTCGGAGCAGTGTTGTATCAGCGGAAAAGACGCACACAGACCCGGCCTGCACAGCAGTCGGAGGAGGTGAAGATCAGCTGCAGGCGCTGTGGCTCGCAGCACAAGCCCAGACAGTGTCCAGCTTTTGGTAAGCAATGCTCTAGCTGCCAAGGCAAGAACCATTTTGCTAAACAGTGCTTCTCCAAACGAAAACAGGGGAAGAAAGGAAAAACTGTAAACTTAGTTGAGGAGCCTGATCTCAGTGACACGTTCATTGTAGGTATAGTAAATTGTGAAAGTGAACAAGAAAATAATACGGACAATGAAAATGATGTCACTAGAGAAGATAAATGGTTAGCTCCACTGCTGATAAATGGGACTGTAGTCACCATGAGATTGGACACTGGTGCAAAAGCGAATCTCATAAGCATGTGTGACATAAAGGCAATGAAAAATAAGCCACAAATAAAGAAGAAAGAATCTGGACTGAAAGACTACAATGGGCGGCCAATTAAATGTTTGGGCACAAAGTAAAAGGAAAAGTGCACCACCTGTTCTTCTTTGTTGTGAATGAGGGACGTGAATCACTTCTAGGTGACAGAGCCTGTGAAGAATTGGGACTGATAAAAAGAGTGTATCGTATCATCCCAACCATGAGCCCAGTAAATGACTCTGTGGACACAATAGTCCAGAACTTCTCAGATGTGTTCAAGGGTTTTGGTGTTTTGCCCTTCACATATAAAATACAGTTGAATGAAGGTGCCCAACCAGTTGTGCATGCAGCACGCAGAGTTCCTGCTCCATTGAAAGACGGCCTAAAGAAAGAGTTGGACAGAATGATCAGGTTAGGAGTGATCGAAAAGGTTAATGAGCCTACAGACTGGGTCAACTCAATGGTCATCACTAAGAAAAAGAATGGAGAGCTGAGAATATGTTTGGACCCTAAAGACCTAAACGAAAGCATAAAGCGTGAACACTATCAAATACCCACACGTGAAGAAATCATCAGTGAAATGTCAGGTGCCAGGTACTTCACAAAGCTTGACGCCTCACAAGGCTTCTGGCAGCTGAAACTGGATGAAAGCAGCACGAGGTACTGTACCTTCAATACTCCCTTCGGCAGGCACTGTTTCCTCAGACTGCCTTTTGGAATAAAGTCAGCACCTGAAATATTTCACAGAGCGATGGAGCAGATCATCGAGGGTTTGGAACGAGTTCGAGTCTACATTGATGACATCATCATATGGGGGTCCACAGCTCAAGAACACAATGAGAGACTGTGCAGAGAGATGGAGCGCATACAAAAGTATGGACTAAAACTCAACAAGAGTAAGTGTGAGTTTGGCGTGGAAGAAATCCTCTTCCTCGGAGACAAGCTGTCTGCACATGGTGTTGAACCAGACCAAGACAAAATACACGCAATACAGAACATGCCAAGGCCCACCGACAAGACAGGCGTGCTACGCATCATGGGATGATCAATTTCATAGGCAAATTCATTCCCAATCTAACAGCAAAGACATCATGCATACGTGAGCTTCTGCACAGGGACTGTGAGTTTAAATGGACAGTTGAACATGAGCATGAGTGGCAGCAACTTAAGAACACACTGACCACAGCACCAGTGTTGTCATTTTATGACCACACCAAGAGGATAAAACTGTCTACAGATGCTTCCAAAGATGGCATTGGTGCCGTTCTACTCCAGGCTGAGGGTGAGCACTGGAAACCAGTAGCCTATGCTTCTAGGGCTATGACAAAATCCGAATGCCGATACGCTCAGATCGAAAAAGAATGTTTGGGACTGGCGTATGGTTTGGAGCGTTTTCATAACTATGTGTACGGCCTGCCATCTTTCACAGCTGAGACTGATCATCGACCACTGGTAGCCATCATCAAAAAGAATCTGAATGAGATGTCTCCACGGATACAGCGGTTAATGATGAAGATACAGAGGTATGATTTTGAACTGATATATACTCTGGGAAAAAACCTGATCCTCGCTGATGCTCTATCCAGGGCAACTGCAGGCAACAGTGTGAGTGCAACTGACGAGGACATACAGTCTCACGTGAACTTGGTGTCGGCTGCACTGCCTGTGTCGGACACAAAGTCGAGACACATTGCTGAGGCAACAGCAAAGGATGTGGAGCTACAGCATGTCATGAGAAACATGGATGAGGGATGGCCAGTTGGTTTGTGTCCACAATTTTACCATGTCAGAGGTGAGCTTAGTGTTGTGGACGGTCTGCTTTTGAAAAAGGGCAGGATTGTCATTCCGCAGGCTTTGAGAATGGACATGCTGCACAGGATACATGAAGGCCATCTCGGCATCGAAAAGTGCAAAAGGAGGGCGAGAGAGTCGTTTTTCTGGCCTGGAATTAACAAAGACATTGAAACGCTTATAAGTGAATGTGAAACATGCCAGAAACACAGAAGCAAGCAGAGCAAAGAGCCTATGCTGGTAGCTGAGTTGCCAATAGCACCATGGCATAAAGTAGGAATGGACTTGTTTCATCTCAGGGGTAAAGACTATTTAGTGGTAATTGATTACTACTCAAACTTCCCTGAGATGGCGCTATTAGCAAACTCATCATCAACCTGTGTCATAACACATGCAAAATCCATCTTCGCCAGGCATGGCATTCCACACACAGTGGTGAGCGACAATGGCCCATGCTTCAACAGCAAGGAATGGCAGAAGTTTGCAGTGCAGTCCGATTTCAAGCATGTGACGTCAAGCCCGCACTATGCACAGTCAAACGGGCAAGCTGAAAAAGGGGTTCACATTTTGAAGCAACTCTTAAAGAAAGCAGCTGACAGTGACCCGGATCCATACCTGGCTCTATTGAGCTACAGAGCATCACCTCTTCAGTGCGGTCTGTCACCAGCTGAACTATTGATGAAGAGGAAGCTTCGAACTACCCTGCCGAGTCAGCCAAACGACAAAGTAAAGCAAAAGAATCCTGCAAAGATTGAACATAAGCTACGACAGCAGAAAATGAGGCAAAAGTCATTCTATGACCGGACAACAAAACATCTTCCTCCACTGACAACCAACAACACAGTCAGAATTGAGGATGCTGATGGATGGAGCACAAGAGCAACTGTTCTGCAAGAAGTAGCTCCACGATCGTACGCTGTGAGAACTGATGATGGACAAATCCTCAGACGCAATCGTCGCAGTCTGTTAAAAACTCCACAACGGACTGTTGGTGAGCTCAGTGTGACCTGTGGTGCATATCAGGTAGTTCCCACACCTGTTATGGACTGTAGCACTGACTTTCACACACCTACTCCTGAGTTGCGAAGGTCCACAAGAGAAATCAGAAAGCCTGATAGACTGAACTTATAACTAATAATTATAAGAGAAAAAAAAAAACAACAAAGAATTTGACATACATGTTAAACCTGTTGAACAAAATGTATGTTGGTTGATGTTGTGAATGTATTATAACTGGTTTGGTGTTGACTTTGATTTAGGTTATGCAAGCTGATACACTGTTCACTGTTTATGTGTAGCAAGGACATACTGAATGAGAAAGGGTTAAAGTAACTGACAGCTGATGTGATAGTTCATGTTAATGCATTTGCCTGAGAAAAAGGGGGATGTTGTGGTTGAATGTTATGACATGTTTTGACCACTGGGTGGCACCACCAGTTGGTAGTCAGCTTAGGACACGGATTAACAGGTAGAGTAAGAGACATGTATGCAGGAAACGATGTGGGTGATTAAAGAAGTTGTTGCTCGACTCGAACAGGGCCTCATCATTACAAACACGAACATGACAGTGACTGAGGTGAGTGTGGACCTGAGCTGCAACTGATCTTTCAAGTATTTTAGAGAAGCATGGTAAATTTGAAATTGGTCAGAAATTGTTCAAGTTGTAAGGATCTGCATCAGGTTTCTTTGTTATTGGAGGTCTGGCAGCAGTTTTGAGAGATGTGGGCACAAGGCCAGAGGTAAGGGAGGAATGTATAATCTCAATTATTAAGGTGGAAAGGGAAGGAAGACAGATTTTAACTAGGTGAGCCGGAAGGGGGTCCAACAGGCAGGTAGATGATTTGGATTTAGAAATAAGACCAGATAGTTCAACAACAATTGGAAGTTTGAAACTAGATAGGGGTAGACACAGGAGAAGTACATCAAGCATATTAGGTGAACTGCAAGTAGTATTGTGAGAAGATAGTTGCTGGTGAATATTTTCACATGCAAAACCATTCCCTTTTTGGAGGTTGTCTTGCTTTCGCCTCTCCTTTGCACCTGTTACCACTTTGATTTGCACCAAAGCTGGTGAAATTGATTCACAATCACTTGTGCTTCCAAAATTGACAGATTGACATTCCTGAAGTTTAACTGACTTGGTGTTATACTGTAACCATTAAGTGTTCCCTTACTTTTTTGAGCAATATATATGTGACACAGAAAGACAGTTTATTATTTTGCCTGGTGGGTAACAAAATTGATTTCAGACACTAAGAACAGTTGATAATGTTGTTGTTATTTCTCATGATAGTGATGAATTTCTGTCCATCAGGTTTCTGCAGGAGAAGACAGCTGATTGGCTGAAGAGGTTTGAGGGCTCAGGTGTTCCTGTTGGGCCAATCAACAGCATTAAGGACGTGTTTTCTGATTCACAGGTCAGACACACACAGATGTTAAACAGATAGATAGTCAATCAGCATTTTTTAGTAAAAGTTTGGAATTGTTTAATTTGCTTATTTATGAAAACAGATTGAAAAAAGGAAAGGCTATACTTTCTGACTGCTTTAATCACAACACTCTCAAGTGTCCACATTAAAGACACCTTGGGGAAACAGAAACAGTGAAAATATGTTCTTCCATGCTGCATTAAGAGTAACTGTGAAGTAGCCTCATGATGCATCTTTTCATCAGCGCCTCTCTCTCTCTCTCTCTCTCTCTCTCATTCTGTGCTGTAGTCTGTCTGCCTGTAGTATTTGTCCAGTTAAACAGCAGATTTGCTTGTTTTCTGCTTACTCCCGAGTAATCACTGAATTTCAATAGTTAATCTATGGATCTTTTGGGTGATATAGCAGGTCAACAGTATATGACCCATGAAGGTGGTATGTACCGACTGAAAGCTGGGAACCTGAAGATTAATTTGAGATGTAGCTCAGCACTGTGTGTCAAGTTTTTCTTGTCATAAACCTGTAATAAATATTGCATGCTTTGTTTGAGCCCAGAGTTGTATGGGACTAACATAAAGTGGACATGTCTGTAATGCTAACGTTCTTCCTCTTCTCCGTGAGTGAGAGCGATGCTTTAGCCTAGCGGGCAGCTGGCTCTCGGGGTGCCCACTAGGCTAAAACATCGCTTCAGGTTAAAGTGGGAAGAAGCAGCGGGTTTATCAGACAGCTGAGTGAAGATGGGTGAAGTGGAGGAGGAAACGGAGGAAACACCAGGATGGGTTAATGTCCGGAGCTTGAGCAGCCCGCCAGGCTGCCTGCCAGGCTAAAGCATTGCTCTCACTCACAGAGAAGAGTAGGAAAGTTAGCGTTAGCTCCCGGTGTTAGCACTAGCCGGGATCTGAGTCGGCTAGAGCCCGCTTGGCTGCTCAAACTCTGGACATTAACCCATCCCAGTGTTTCCTCCGCAGCCTCCACTTCACCCAGTGTTGTTTATGAGATAGCGATGATGTGAAGGTGATGAAGGAGACTCCACTGACACCATCTTGCTCGTATATAGAAAGGTTCATTACAAGAAGTACAGCATCAAATCAAGCACCTAGGACTGCCTGAGAGAGGGTCCGAAGCCAATATGAACTGCTCTGAATCACAGCCCCAAATATCCTGCTTTTATAGGTTGGTTGTTTTGATGAACTTTGAGACAAAATGAAACAGGTGACAGAGAGACAATCTAGATGGAATCCAACCTTTCAACCTGTCTTATCAATCCTTGACCTGGGCTGTGATAAAATCTTGACCTGGGCCCCTGATACTACATATCAGCTTCACTCAGCTGCCTGATAAACCCGCTGCTTCTTCCCGCTTTAACCTGAAGCATTGTTTTAGCCTAGCAGGCAGCCTGCGAGCTAGGCTAAAACATCGCTGTCACTCATGGAGAAGAGGAGGAATGTTAGCGTTAGCTCCCGGTGGTAGCACTTGCCGAGTCAGCTGCCACCGGCTACTGGAGTAACTTAACAGCTATGGAGCGTTTCTATTAGCTCTTCTAGTCACTGAGCCTCGTCTCCATCTCAGCAAATATTACAAAAATGTAGCCTCGCAGGGAGGCTACATTTTACAGTGCTAATTGAAAATGTTAGCTGGGCTGCCGGGCTAACTTTCTCACTTAACACAACTATAACGCCTGACCCATTGTTGGGACCGAGTCGCTAATAACTCAAGCTCCAGACATCAACCCATCCCGGTGTTTCCTCCGCAGCCTCCACTTCACCCAGCTTCACTCAGCTGCCTGATAAACCCGCTGCTTCTTCCCACATTAACCTGAATAACAAACCAGGGCTCGGTGCTCAGGTTGGATCCAAACAGAAAGCCGGGGCTAGTTGGGAAGCAAGCAGAGGCAAACCGGCTGTGCTTCCCTCCGGTCATGCTGCGGCTAACGCCTCGCCAGCCGCTCCCAGCTAGCTTCGGATTGTTATTGAGGGTAAAGTGGGAGAAGCAGCGGATCTGTGGGGCAGCTGAGTGAAGTGGAGCCTGAGGAGGAAGCACTGGTTAGCCCCGGTTTTGTTCCGCTCTCTGCCATTTCATTTCGAAAATATGCGCTGCCATTGCTCACTGGCTGTAGCCTTAGATAGGGAGGGCCAAGGGCTCCGAGAGGGAGGGGGGGGGGGGGGTTCACATGAACGTACATGAACGCGCAGCCGGACCAGCATGTAAACAATGGGCTGGAGATCAACACAGAGAGAGGGTGTGTGAGGTCATGCTATACTCCAGATGAAATTACACCTCTAGTTTTTCACATAGCAATTTTTTTAATTCCTTCAATCTAGAAATAATGAATTTCGCTTATTGCTCCTTTAACATGTTAATGCTGACAGCCCTAATATACAGGACATGAATTGATCTCCAAAAGATGTGAAGTTAAGGATGAAAATACTTTTCAACATTTTAAGCAAGATCAGTGTGTTATTTTTGTTTTGTACAATTTTAGACTGAAAAAAGGAGCACCATGCAAAGGTTTGGGCCCCCTAAGACAATGGAGCCCTCAGACAACTTTTACCAGGGTCTCAGACCTTATTTAGCTTTTTAGAGCTCTGGCTTGTTCACAGGCACTGTTAGGAAAGGCCATATTATGCAGATTTCAAAGCTTTATAAATATTCTGAGTCCTGAAACAGTTTCCCAACAATCACCAGTTATGGGCTCCTCTATACAGTTGCCTAGCACTTTAAAAGCTAAAATAACTGATGCCCACAAAGCAAGAGACTATAAGAAGATAGCAAAGTGTTTTCAGGTAGCTGTTTCCTCAGTTCATAATGTATTTAAGAAATGGCTGTTAACAGGAACTGTGAAAGTCATGTTGAGGTCTGGAAGGCCAAGAGAACTTTCCGAGAGAGCTTCTTGTAGGATTGTTAGAAAGGCAATAGGGATGCCACGATTACTTGATTTGACTATTAACCGCGATTTTAAATGCCACGGTTAATTATTCGTAAAGTAAAGTAAAAATTATTCGTCTCCGAGTGATGAAGTATGGATCAAGAATACTTGTTCCCCCCCAAAAAACGGATAAAGTCAGCCGTGTGGGATCATTTTGGCTATCGCAAAATGACCAAGGGGTCATTGTTGACGACGGCTTTCCAGTTTGTAAAACTTGCTGCAAAAAAAGTTGTGGCCAAAGGATCAAACAAGAGCAAGTAAAGGTAAATGCACAATAACTGGGTTAAAATACGTCAATCTCAATTTATCTAATGTAACAGTGAATTAAAAAATTAAATGTTAGCGTGTCATTTGCAATTAATGGCGTAGTGGTATGATACGAGTTGGGCTTACAGTGCAATGTGACAAGCTAAGGCACAAAAACTTTTTTGATGGATAGTTTTGCAGTTTGTGTGCACACAACGTGAGGTTGTAATGGTTTTGGGTCCGTGTAGCGTCCACGTCCACATGAGTGCGGGATTTCACAAATGCTTGTCGTTTATTTTTATGTCAACTTAAGAACACTCCAAGCTTACCAAGCCTGGTTTTACGGCTACTATATTTTCATACATGAACAAAATAGTCGCCACACGTACTTAAAACCATAACTGTTGTGTTGAGAGATAAAACAAAAAGGAGGTGCACATGGAAATAAATGAAACTTAAAGAGTGAAAGGAGGAGAAAGGAGTGTTCATGTGATTTATAATGTGAAATTAATTAATGCATAATAATCATAATAATCGTAAAACTGTGATTATTAATCATACCAAGAAAATCTATAATCGTGACATCCCTAAAGGCAAATCAAAAACCCCGTTTGACTGCAAAAGACCTGCAGGAAGATTAATCAGACTCTGGAGTGGTGGTGCACTGTTCTACTGTGCAGCGACACCTGTACCAATATGACCTTCATAGACGGGACTTTAGAATACAGTATATATTTTACTGGAGCCACTGACGACAATTTTTATCAAACGGCAACAAAAGCACATACAGATAATGAATGTATCATTTATCGTTAAAAACTAACAACACAGTTGTGGTGTCCTGGTTAACGAATGCACCTGATGGGACCCCAGATAGGTGTGTGTGTGTGTGTGTGTGTGTGTGTGTGTGTGTGTGTGTGTGTGTGTGTGTGTGTGTGTGTAGAATGAATAAAACGAATTACATGTTGAGCCTCTCTCTGTCTCTAAAGTAAAAACAAACACAGTGATTATCAGGCGAACCCCCCCCCCCCTTCCATCCTCAGCTCCGCCTCCTCCCAATGACTCCCATCAGTTTTCATCAGCAGTTGGATGTGGTTGGCTGACACACCATCTGTTGGATGTGTGTGTGTGTGTGTGTGTGTGTGTGTGTGTGTGTGTGTGTGTGTGTGTGTGTGTGTGTGTTTCCATCAGGGTTAACGTTCATTCAGCTGGTGGAATAGACTGTTTGGCCTCATTTCCACTTGTCTTATTAAATCCAGATGACAGTCACACGACTGCGTCTCTGTTAGTCAGTTATCCTCCAGTCCGGAAGGAGGTGCTGATGCACCTGAAGCCGTTTGCTAACTAACAAAAAACACTAGAAGTAGAAGAAAAAGAAGAGTTTCTGACCTACAGCTGTTTTGGGAGTGAGACTTTTTTTTCTGTCATCCACACAGATGACTGAGGGTTTAAACTGATCAGGGGTCAAGTGTATTTATTTTTTCTTTTCTTTTTTCATATAATATATATATATATATATATATATATATATATATATATATATATATATATATATATATATATATATACTTTATTAATCCCTGAGGGGAAATTCAATTTTTCGCTCTGTTGTCAATTACACACAGGTCGGAACACACACATGCACAATACATGCACTAAGTGGAGAGATGTCAGAGTGGGCTGCCCATAACAGACGCACTGAGCGGTTGGGGGGTTCGGTGCCTTGCTCAGGGGCACCTCGGCAGTGCCCAGGAGGTGAACTGGCACCTCTCCAGCTTCCAGTCCACGCTCCATATTTCCGTCCAGACGAGGACTTGATCAGGCAACCCTCCGGTTCCCAACCCAAGTCCCTATGGACTGAGCTACTGCCGCCCCCGTATTTGATTGTATGTTGAGAAAAATGAACTGATGTCTCATTTGGGTGAAATGCAAGCTGGTGCTAGCTGTCATCAGAGGCATTATATTTTCAGATTGTCTTTCCATCTGTCTGTCCTATTCTCACAAACACAAACTCTCAAGAAGGCCTCAAGAAAATTCCTTTAAATTTAGCCCAAATGTCCACTTTGACTTAGGAATGAACTGATTAAAATTTGGTGATCAGTTGTCAGTGTCACTGCAACCTCATGTCCCATTATCATGAACCTAATATCTCAAGAAGGCCTTGAGGGGATTTTCTCGAGTTTGGCACAAACGTCCACTTGGACATGATCAGTGTAACCTCACAAAACATGTTTTTGACCATAACTCAAGAATCTATAGGCTAATTGTGACAAAATATCACACAGATGTCTAATAGGATAAAATGATGAAGTTATGAAAATTAATATACAAAAGGTCAAAGGTCAGCTTGAGTGTGACGTCATAATGTTCTGCAAAAACACTTTATCTGACCACAACTCAACATCACATCTCAATAACAGAAGGGGAGCTATTTGGTCAGATTCTGAATTGGTGACTCTAATCTTAAAACTGTGTTGACTGTATAGATCATCTGTGTGTGAAGCATCCATGTTTTAGAATTTGTAGCTTCTTTGCAGCAACATCTATATTTGAAGCATTAACTGTCATGGCTGAATGTGAGTCTGGACAGACATCTGTGTAAACCATAACTTCAACTTGGCTGGTTCACAGAGGCATCTAGTTTCCTTTTTATTAATATTGAAGTCTGTTTAAAAAATCTGATAGCCAATAGAATAAATTAATTAAAAATATTTTACTTTGGTCCTGATACACTGCCACTCTTAGTCTACAGGCACAATTCTATAGCCCCAAACTGACTTCAACAAACTAGTGGCGACAAGTCTGTTGGGTTGCCTCATGTTGCCTGTGTCTAAGCCAAAAAGTTTCACTGAACACATCAGAAAGACTACAGCTGACAGCCAACCAGCACATTTTTTGTCTGCATGAGAGGAAATAAATCTCCACACTAGCAGACGATAGTAGTCTGTATTTGTCACACAGAAAGGGAAATAGGAAGACCTTCTGGATGCTAGTTAGCCAATTAGCCCACTAATAACACAATCCAATGCTGAAAGAACAGAGCATATTTACTGTGTGCTAGTGAACGATAACGCAAACCATCAGGAAATGTTTCCGCTGAAGTGCTCAATGGATAAAAAAAAGAATCTAACCCAATGTAACAGGTTTGTTTACTTTCCTTACTTTGTTTCTGTTTTATGTGCTGAGCTGAACTGACAGAGATATTTTATTTGCTAAGAGGCTCTGATGTCAATTCAACATGTTGAGTCAGCTGAGCCAATGAGGGCAAATTGTGTGGGACACACAATGAGGGCAAATTGTGTGGGACACACCACAAAGACATTGGTAGCAAACTCCACACAGCGGGGCCCCAGCTGGATGGTGGATTTGAGCCCTGTACTGTGAGGCAACAGGACTAACCATTGCACCACTGTGCCGCCATGCACATATGCGATTTTGTAAAAAAAAAAAAAAAAAAAAAAATTCACACACTCACAAAAAATAGTCACTGTTGTAGTCCTGCATTTACACATTTTCAACATCTCAAGCCTCCTCCAGAGGTGATTTGAATAATCAGAGTTTGGTCTGTCTTGGATGTTTTTACAGTCAACTTTTTTTTCTCTCAGTGTAGTTGGGGTCTTTCGGTTTAATGAGGTTGTGATGATTAAGATGATGAGAAGAGGATAAAAGAGTGATATCGTCTGATTTTAATGTTGCTAGCTCACTGTGTGTATCATGGAGAAGACAAACATGTTATGTCAGGGTTCGACATAACCCATGGCCCAATGGGTCAAAAACTATGTCAGGCAAGTTGACTGACAGGTCACAGGCCCGCTCGGGCCAGTGACGCTGTAAGGCTTTTTTTGTCAGGGGAACAACTCCAGCAATTTTTATCCCACTTTTCTCGAGTCTTCAGTGGATTTCTTGGGCTTTTTGGCCAAAGGTGCCCTCACTGAAACACTGGAGGAGGGTGAAACGTGCCGGTCTCTCCAACGTGCATTTGCTTGCCAGTAAACTGGATGAATTTCAGCTACTGATGGTAAAAAACGGATACTTTTCTACACCTGCAATTTTGTGCTTCACGGAGACGTGGCTGTGTGGATCGATACCGGACTCTGCGCTGCAGCTGGCAGGCTTCCAACTCTTCAGAGCGGATTGTAACACTGAACTCTCCGGCAAAACTAAAGGTGGTGGTATCTGTTTTTATACTAACAGTGGCTGGTGTAATGATGTGACAGTGATCCAGCAGCATTGCTCTCCTGATCTGGAATCTTTTTTCATCAATTGCAAACCTTTTTACTCCCCCCGTGAGTTTGCTTCATTCATTCTGGTTGGTGTTTACATCCCACTGCAAGCCAACATGCAGAAGAACTGTAGCCGACCAGATAGGCTACAGTGTGTGGAGCGGTCTTACTCAGACTTCTTAGTTATTGTTCTCACTCATGAACTCTCCAGATACAAACAGTTTCTAAAATGTCCGACCAGAGAAAAGAATATCCTGGATCACTGTTACACAACTATTAACAACGCCTATCACGCCGTCCCCCGTGCTGCACTGGGCCACTCTGACCACAACGCCTGATTCCCTCATACAGGCAGAAGTTAAGCTCTGTAAACCTGTTGTGAGGCCATCCAAGAAGTGAATGAGTACACAGAGGCTGTGACATCATACATCAGCTTCTGTGAGGACTGCTGTAGGCTTTATACCATCACGCACTACAGTAAGGTATAATGGAGTTAAATGAAATGAAGTTTTATAGACTTTTTTTTCTCTCTCTCTGTCTCTTTTTTTTTTTTTACTTGGGCCAGTAAGAATATAGAAGGGGCGAGTAAAACTCTGAACTACTGGCCCAGGGGGCCAGTGGGGAAAAAATGTTATGTTGAACACTGTATGTGTCCTCACAGTCTGCTCAGTGATCTGTGGCTTTGAACCAGAGCATGTGAGTGGAGCGGAGCAGGTGAAAATTTCCGCTCCTCGCTCGCAGACCTGTCACTTTGCGCCGCTTGTCCGCTCCGCTTGGTTCTGTGCATTCTTCGCTCTGCTCTGCTCCATCATAAATTTTATCCCGCTCCACCCGCTCACCACTCCGCTCAAAAAAACTGCGTCGTACTACCCTAACCTGTAATCTTCTGTTCACAAATAAAACATGAGCTTGGTAGATTCTCCGGGGAAGCCCTCTCCCAGCGGTTAGGGACTGTTCTACATGGTACCGCTGGCAGAGTGGAAATAAGTCAAAGTGTAGAGGAGACGGACCAAGTTAAGCGGCCGACCTCTGGGGAAGCCCTCTTGCCTCTCCCCGCAGTTAGGGACTGTTCTCCAAGGTACCGCTGCCTCTCTTCTCAGTTTCTTTTCTGAAGTACACAGTAAACTCCATAGTTTTGAAAGAAAATAGTGTGGGTGTGCGCAGGTGCAAAGATGCATTCTGGGTGGGGCATGAGCAACTGGAGTGAAATTGGAGCGAGAGATAAGGCTCCGCTCCACCTTTTAAAAAAAAATAGCCGCTCCTCGCTCAACACAAAATCCTCCCACTCCGCTTTGCTCACATGCTCTGCTTTGAACACATTTCATTTGAGTGTGTGTTTTGAGGACAACAGCTCCCATCACCACCTGGCACGGCACCATCATATAAAAGCTTTGACTCAGTGTGTTTGTGTGTCAGACCAGCCCATCTGCCTCCCTCATCCCGCTGTACCAACTTGTTATAAAACTACGTTTGGACACACACACACTCTACACACACACACACACACACACACACACACACACACACACACACACACACACACACACACACACACACACACACACACACACACACACACACACACACACACCTGTGAGTGCTGATACAGATGTTTCCACACATCTGGCACTAACAGCTTCAGTTAATTGAATCGTCAGTCGATTTGAACCTCATGCTGTCAGCAATAATGTCGAGTTTCTGCACATCAACTCAGCTGAACTCCTCATGAAGCAGACCAGACCGCGCCTTGCTTCCTGTTCTGTTAAACTCCCTGCCAGGAGGGGTCTTGGGCCTAATCCCAATTCCTATCTTAACCCTCAGTCTTAATTTTCAAGCTCAACCCTCAATCTCACTAGCCCTCAAAACCAAGTGTTAAGGGCTATCTTGTGACTTTAAAATGACAAATACATCTTAAGACTGTGGGGGGCCAAAACTCTGTCCAGTCTGTCAATTCAAAGAAGAAGAAATATACATCATCAGTAGTCGTCAATAAAAAGATGCAACGATTTTTTTTAAAATTTCAATTCTTGTACAAAACAAGCAGTGACAGGCATGAACAGAACAAATATGCCAGGGTTAAGAGAAAAGAAAGAGAAATAAAATAAACAAATAAATAAATAAAAAAGTTCAGCAGCTCAAACCATTAAATTGTTCACATATTTTCAGAGTCTGTGGAGTGCTGAATGGTTTCTAAGTATTGCTGCCTTTCATTCATAAAAATTTTGAACAAGGGTTTTCTGTTACAAAATTTACTCTTATGAATATGGAATTTCGCTAAGATGATAAATAGATTAATAACATAGAATTGTTTTTGTTTTGAAATGCTGACATCATAAAATCCAAACAGCACATCTTTGTACAGTAGTGAAAATAGAACATAAATGTTGCAACGAATATATTTGACAAAATGTGACAGTATAGGGGCAGCAAAACAAATGTGCAGTTACCAAACAATAATCTTCGACAATGCCGTCTGCAGCTGTGCTGATTTCATATTGAAACAGAATGCTTGATCACTAGGGGAACATTTGCCATTGTGACCGAGAATTATGTTATGGATATGAACAGTTCACAAGTTACAAATTACTCACTCCCATTGTTTTTTTTGGAGTCTGCTTGCTTTTTGTAAACTTGTCTACATTTCACGTATATTAAAACAACTTAACAACTACATTATCACTGAGAAAAATGACTTTTTGTAACTGAATGACAGCATACTCGGTTATCAGAGAACCCGGGTTACGTGCAGGGGCAAGCGCCCGCGCCGGCTTCGTTAGCTAGCCAAAATAATATGTGTGTTACGCTACAAAGAGGTCTATAGTCCATAAAATGATGTTAAACTAAGATAATGCAATGGTTATCATAATTTTAAAACAACTATTAACAAGGAAAATACTCAAATTGATAACTCTGCTCCCTTACGGTTGTCGCCGCCATCTTGCATTGACTGAATCGTCTGTACTCGGCCGGGTTCGGCTGGGCTCGGCGGATGATACGCAAAGGATTCTGGGATAGCACTCACTACCAAGGGTGGTCCTGAAAAATCTTAAAAGTGAGGGACATACAGTCCTTATTCTTGACCCTCAACTCAACACTGAGAATCGGGACAGCACTGGCACTTCACGGTAGAGCAGATTTTTGAGATTGAGGGTTAAAATAGGAATTGGGATTCAGCCTTGTTTTCCTGCCATGTGTCTTTATATGTTAGTATCTTTGGGCCTGAATGCATCTGAGCTTGAACTCGGCTGCATGATTGATCGAAAAAAAAAATCATGATCTTGATCATACATCTATGCGATCTCATTTTTAAATGATGGCGATCCACTCGCCACTCCTGTTTCTCTTTGCATTCATGTCATGCTGCATTCACGTGTTCGCATGGGCCTTTTCCATAGTGACTACACTGAGTCACACTATGCTGCAGTAATTTGTCTTTGTTTTTTGCCAAGCCGCACTTAGCTGCACCAGAGATGGACCTTAAGTAGTAGGTCCAAAAGGGCACCCGCCCTCCTCCAAATGGGTAGCGATGATGTCTCGCCGACTGCAGCCAACCCGTGACGACCCCCCTTCTCCCCCTAAAATAAGCATGTTAGTTGTGACACTCAATTCACCTTTGCCTGTGCAGGGGACCAGAGAGGAGGGCATTTTTAAAAGTCTCTGTGTTTTCAGCTCTCAGTACTTTTGCAGCTTCTAAATGAATCTCTGTGGTTTGGAGTTGAGTTTCTCTTCTGTGTTCTGTTTTTGGATATCTGATTTATTTTACTGTTTCATGTTCACTAAGCGGTATGAGCTGTGCTAAGTTACTGCTGATGGAAACCCAATATTTCCGCTTAACAATAAAAGCTATTAATTAACAAAACAACATAACAACAAAACAAAATATCTTTTTGACAAGGGAACCGGTGTGCTGCTAACTTACGGAAAAACATCATACCTGCAGCACTCTATCAGGAAAAAAAGATACCAAACAAAATTTTGTTTGTGTACAAAAACAATTTGGTGGTCAACAAAAGACAAATTGCAGTTTGTAAAACATGCAGGCCGAAAATTACAGAGATGCAACACCTTCCAACTTCGTTTAACTTTTGAATTTGCACAATCAACATTAAGGCCAATTTAACTTATTATTACTCTGTTGTTAAAATGGCCTTATATGTTCCAGTTCCCGCAGATCCTTAAAAAGTCTTAAATAGCATTGAATTTATTAATCTAAGAAAAAGGGTATCGTCACACATATCAGGATGGTCGAACCAACAACACTCATATTGTTTACATCCAGAATGCTTGGAACAGGATGACATGGGGAAGTGCAAACCAAAATTTGACCATTATACCAAGATTTTGCAGCATGGCTGAAATCAATACAAGGCAGTTCATACGATGTATTTTATGCTTAATGTTTTTGCGAACTTGGGACCACAGGAATCGATGCAGTGGAATCCCACATACAAAGTGAGAAACACAGGTTATGGTTGTCGTTATTGTTCGTGTTTTTTTCTTCAATTTTGCGTACTGTAAAGTTGCTCTTAATGGAATAGTTCACCCTAAAACAAAATTCAGTCATTATGGACTCACCCTCATGCTGATGAGTAATCCGGTGTAGTTTTTTCTTCCTCAAAGTGCACCTGGAGACCCCCGGTGAGCCAGTCCTGCAGCGAAAATCCTTACAATGGGTGTCAATTGTGACCGACACGAAAAGGTCCATAAAACTACACAAAAACTTTGTAATATTCCTCCATACTGCTCGTCTGCGACAATCCAAGTGTCCTGAAGTGGAAACATCCACTTCAGGAGGAGGAGTCCACTTCGTTGACTCGCAACGACGTCATTTAGTATATTTTAATACTATAAACAGTGGCTATGCTCTGTTTGCCTGGAGGCGCGCTCGCGCATGCTCGCCCGTATACACAAAGTTTTTGTGTAGTTTTATGTACCTTTTTGTGTCGGTCACAATTGTAAGGATTTTCGCTGCAGGACTGGCTCACCGGGGGTCTCCAGGTGCACTTTGAGGAAGAAAAAACTACACCGGATTACTCATCAGCATGAGGGTGAGTCCATAATGACTGAATTTTGTTTTAGGGTGAACTATTCTTTTAAGTTTCAATCTAAGTGGCATTAGAAAAAGCTGTTGGAAGCCTGATATTTTGTGAAGAGCGCATTATGACTTGTTAAGGACTCAGAGCTCAAAGCTTGGGACTTGACTTGGGACTTCTCAGTCTTGACTTGGGACTTGAGTGCAAAGACTTAAGACTCACAGGTGACTTGGTCCCACCTCTGAGGAAAAGCTCAGTGCATAGGCTGTGACGGTTCACAACAGAGTAAACATTATGTAGATTGATGCATGTTATGTGGAACCGAAGTTCACAAGTGTTTTTCGCCCAGACACATTTAGCTTCATGCTGTCAGCAACATGTGATGAAGTTAGCACAAGCTGACTGGCTGTGAGTTAGTCACACTTTGGCAAGTTGTATGAATGAAACAGCAGAGGTGTATGACCCTGCAGGTTCCTAGTCGACCAACATATTTTCATATATTTCTATAAATTAGTTTTGAAAGCAGATAAATTATTTTTATGTATTAGTTTCTATGACTTAATTGTTTGTAGGATTTTATTATTGTTATGAGGCAGTATTGCTGCCTTTTTTAACAGCAGCTCCTTCGTAATTAGTAGGTCATCATGCTGCTGCAGGTTTCGGTGGTCTCTCATCATTCGGGTCTTTTTGGGTTGAGTCTCTGTTTTAATGCCTCTGTTCCGGCAATAGGCGTGTCCAGAGGTGTTATATTTTTAGGGTTGTGTGTCCCATAATCGTGAACATGATATGTCAAGAATGCGTCAAGGGAATTTCTCCTAATTTTGTACAAATGCCCACTTGGACTCAATGATGAATTAATTAGATTTTGGTGGTTGAAGGTCTAGGTGGCTGTGACCGTGTGTCCATTCATTCTTGTGAATGCAATATTTCAAGAACTCCTTTAAGAGGACCAATTATGCTTTTTGGGTTTTTGCCTCTTCTTTAGTGTTTTTTTTTTACATTATTTTTATGCATCCATTAGATCTGCTAAGTAAAAAAAAAATAAAAAAATGTCCAGGCTAAAGGGAGCTTTCTCTTCCCAAAGGAACACAGCTCCTCAGCTGCCTGAAACAGTTTGTTGCGTTCCTGCCTTTTCTTCTCAACCAGATCTCACAGAAACACATGAAATGACCACGACCTCTTAACACCGCATTCCGTGGTGGCGGTACGAAATGGGTTAAAATTACGTGCCTGTACCACGGACACAATGCCAATGTAAATATGTCAACGTCGTTTTCCTTATCTTGAACATTGCTGTATACACACAAAAACACGAATGTGTCCTTGATATCAAAACGGCAAATATATTCCTCTTTTATAATTTCTGTCCTAGATTTTTGATAAATTCAGTAGATTTACTTTTTGCGACCCTATTTGACAACTCTACAACCGGAAGAACTACCATGCCAAACACGCCGTTAAAATCACAAACTAAAAAGTACTAGCTAAAATATCTGAAATTAAACAACATCCTTACTTTTTCTTACCATAGTTCAACTAGATACAGCGTAATTACTAGTTTGGCTTTACTAGATATTTGATATATTCATGAAATATATCTTTTTACAACCCTATTTTACAACTCTACTTTCAAGCCGGAAGAACTACTGTCCCAAAAACTCAGTTTCGAGAGTACTAGCTAAAATATCTGAAATTAAACAACATCCTGTAAAGGGTTTGGTTTGGACCCAATAGCAGCACAAAGACAAGTAGGTATCGTTGGTAACAAACTTCATTAGCACACGTCCAGGAAACAATGGCAGTAGGCAAAACAGTCTGTCTTCTGGCCACTGGCCTTTAACAGTCTCTAGTGGGGATTGGAGGTTAGGCTCAGCCAAACCAAACCAGGACACTGGTGAGTAATGTCCGTGAAACTCAGTCTTGTACTCACTCAGTGAAGGAATAATCAGAGTCACAGAACTGCAGGAAGCCACAGAGGAGACGGGAGTAACACTCACTCTGTAGAGCTGAATCAGGTAATCACCGGATAGCCAAGGGAGCAGACAGGCAGAATCCAGAAAGGGACAGACGAGGATCGTGGTCGGGGACAGAAGGCTGAGGTGATTTTCAGGAGATTGGTGAGGCAGGATAGTCGGAGGCAAGCAGGGTCGAAACCGGGAGAT
Organism: Epinephelus awoara; assembly: GCA_035609425.1. NCBI lineage: Eukaryota > Metazoa > Chordata > Actinopteri > Perciformes > Serranidae > Epinephelus > Epinephelus awoara. The sequence goes on along the minus strand of CM069314.1, from coordinate 32,820,434 downwards.
CAGGCAGAGAAACGCTGGAGAGTCTGGTGCAAGCATCGAGAACAATCTGGCAACGAATGAGTGTGGAGCTGGGGCTTAAATGCAGCCAGAGCAGAGCAGAGAGCACAGGTGAGTGGAGTTGGCTTGATGAGAGGGGTGTGTCTGATTGGCAGATTGAAGCAGGCAGGTGCAGAGTGTTGAGGCAGAGATGAACTGTGACACATCCTTACTTTTTTTAAACATAGTTCATCTAGGTGCAGTGTCATTACTAGTTCGGTTAGATATATTGTTTTAAGACCCTATTTAGAACCCTTTACAAATCAGAAGAACTACAACTATGTTGCTGATATGTATCAAGCTGCATGGTGTGGTCCTAGGGAATTGTAGTTTTAAAAAAATGTTAGTGTTTTTCCTAGATTTGGTTTTAAGTTGTTGTTTTTTTTTATACTTTTTCTTTATTAGATTTTTGAAAAAGTAACACAAATCTCCCAAAAGAGGAGACAAATAAACACAAACATTGGAAAAAGAACATGTTAGATTGCCATGTCTCTACAGTTTGTTTCTATATTATCGATGTGGTAGTCCTTATCCTGTCGTTGATGTGAAGATAGTCCATTTCTTCCATTTTTCTCGGCATTGATCTTCTTGAGTTCTTATCTTATGGGTCAACTGTTCCATAACATATATTTCGTTAACAATTTTCAACCAGTCATCTTGTGTTGATGGATCGGTTTGTTGTTCTCCAATTCAAATTATACTTTAATTGTATGTTTTTGGATGGAGTGTAATTGAATGTTAAAATTTGTGTTTTAATCAAATTAAGCTTATATCCAGAGCAGAGGCCAAACGTCTCTAGTTGGTTAATTAATATGGGAATGCACAATTCTGGGTCCTCTAAAAAACAGATCACATCATCAATAAAAAGTCCAATGGTGTGATCTTCTCCCCCAACTTTTATTCCTTTAAGATCTTTATTCTGCCTGATTGCTTGTGCCAGGGGCTCTATGAAGATTGCAAATAAGGTTGGTGAAAGACAACAGCCCTGCCTGGTTGACTGTTCTAAAGTTATGCTCTCGGTGAGACTGCCGTTTATTCTTATCCTTGCAGTTGGTTTTTGGTAAAGTGTTTTAATACATTGAACGGCTTCGTCATTAAGTCCAAATTTTCAAAGTACCTCATATACAAAAGTCCAATTAATGCTATCAAATGCCTTTTCCACATCAAGGCTTACAAAGGCTGCACTGATTTTTTTTTATTTTGAATATGGTTAATAATGTGTAGAGTTCTCCTTATGTTATCATGGGTCTGGCGCCCCTTAACAAAACCTGTCTGACCTTCATCTATAATGTCACTGATAAAGTGTTCATATCTTTTTGAAATAATCAAAGTATACAATTTATAATCTACATTGAGTAATGATATAGGTCTACAATCTGAACAAGTCTCACTGTTGTTTTACTTGGAGATCACTGATATTATAGCTTCCGTCCAAGATGGAGGGGTTTCACCATATTCAAGTGTATAGTTAAATGACAATTCGAGTAGTGGTATAAGTTGTTCACTGAATGTTTTGCACCACTCAGATGGCAGGCCATCACTTCTGGGAGATTTGTTTGTTTTAAGTTTATTTACTGCTTTCTCTATCTCTGCTTTGGTAATAGGTGAGGTCAAAAGATCATTCTGATTTTTTCCCAATTGCTGGTAAATCTAGCTCCTCAAGAAAATCTTTCATTTGGCAGAAGGAGGTTGGCCATATAAGTCTCTGTAATAGTTCATGAACTTCATTTCAATCTCTCTGGGTTCATAGATTATCTGATTTGTATTTATATCCTTTATCTTGTAAATTGTCGTGTCAGATTGTTGTTTTTTTTAATCTTTTTGCCAGTAGTTTAGTTGTCCTCAGCCCCACTTCATAATAGGATTGTTTCAGATATCTTGTCTTCTTTTCAATTTCTGTGGTTAATATTCTATCTATATTATCCTTAATTTCTTTAATTCTTGGAAGCAGTGTAGAGTCTCGTGTAGATTTATGTTGTTCAATTTTAAACAGCGTCTCCTTTTCCTTCTTATAGGCTTCCTCTCTATTTTTTTTTAACTGCTGCTGTCTTTGCAATACGTTTTCCTCTTATAACTGCTTTAAGAGCATCCCACAAAATAACAGGGTTAACCTCTCCATTGTCATTTCCTTTTGGTAAATTGTGATGTCTTTGTTTAGCTCTTCTACTATTGGCTTATTATTTAATATCCCAACATTTAATCTCCATAACGTACTTTTCTTTTGTACTTTTAAGTTGACTTCAAGACAAATTGCACAGTGATCCAATACATCTGCTTCCTGAATTTCACACTTCTTTACTGTATGTAATTCCTTCTTGTTCATAAAAAAATAGTCAATTCTAGCATAGCTGTCATTAGGGGCCAAGTAATGCGTGTAGTCTCTTTTAGAGGGATGTAATTCCCTCCAAGTATCAACTATCCCAAATTCTTTAAATGTTGTCTTAATCAATTTAGTAACATGGTTGGTAGCTTTATTTTTGTTTATTGTGTCCAGTTAGTCGTTCATCAAAATGTTAAAGTCACCACCACATATTAATATTCCATCCATTTCTAAGATCATGATATCAAGCAAGGTTTTAAAGAATTGTTTTCCACTGTTAGGCGGGGCATATACCATATATTAACCAGTGTCACCATTTCGTTTTCCAGTTTTCCTTTCACAAGGATAAATGTCCCTTCTTTATCACTAATTTCTTTGGTACATTCAAATTTCACTGAGTTGGGAATAAGTATGGCCACACCTCTTCTACATCCATGGCGAAATGAACTGTAAAATTAATTTACATATCCAAACCTCTTAAGCTTCTCACTTTCCTGTCTGGACAAGTGGGTTTCCTGTAAACATATAATCTGTGACTTATCCTTCCTTAATTTAGTCATTACCTTCTGACGTTTCACATTACTGTTTATGGGTTTGTGTGGCAATCCAACTCTGAACATAAGAAACATAACTATGGAACATCAATTGAACACAGAACATTGTGACTTCCAAAAAAAGGGATGTAGTTAGCCATCCCTTAAGGTCCCTGTTGGTGGGGGGAGGGTAAAGTGCCTCATCGCTGTAGGGGCCCTCCCTAGTAGTGTGGGAATACCCACTTTTACTAGAATTGTCCAACATTTACTGCTATACAAAGCACTCCCTCTTATCGGTTCCACTGATTTAACAACATACATCATGAGTCATTTGTCCTGTGTGGCCCGCAGTTGTGTGTTTTAAACAGATTCGCACAAAAATAAATGTTAATTCAAGTAAAGTAATAACAATGGTTGAATTCACCTGGACCACGTTTATTTTTTCATTCATTTCAATTTTGTTACTTTGTGCCTCGTCTGAACTCTGTCAGCCTCTCTCTTGCACAATGGGCTGCTCTGTCTGAAGTGCGTTTCCATGGCATTTAGTCGCTCCTCCGCAGTCCCTGAGGCGCTCGTCTTGGCTGTCACGGTCACCTTGACTCCGCGTCGATTCAGGTCCTGGGCTGCTTCATCCGCTGTCCCGTAAATCTGTAGTCCAGAGTTCCACTCGCATCTTTGTGTAGGGTGTCTGATATCGGATCCCCTTCTCCTTCAGCGCCGCTTTGATGGGACCATATGCCTTGCGCCTCTCCATAATATCTGTCGCATAATCCTTATCAAAGTAAAGTTTTTTGCCATTCATCTCAATCTTCTGCTGCCATGGCTTCCTAAGGATCAGCTCTTTAACATGAAACTGTAAAAAGTTTACTATTATTGATCTTGGGGGTGAAGTAGCAGCTGCTTTTGGAATCAGTGCTCTGTGCGCTCGCTGGATTTGGAGCTCCACTCCATCTGGTAGGGTGAGGTGACTTTTAAACAACTCGTTAACAAACTCAGACGCTCCCTCCTTTCCTTCTGGCACTCCATAAATCCTGATGTTGTTTCTTCGTGAATGGCTCTCCAAATCGACAAGTTTGTCTTGCATCCCCGTGTTCTCTTTCACCACCGCCAGTAACATTTCTTTCATCTCCAGGCAGGCTGACTCTAGATCAGCTATCTGGGTTCGCACCTCTGCAAGGCTAGCATTTTGACTCTGTAGCTCTCGCAAAACTTCATCTTTAAATTCCGTGAAGTCGTCTTTCAAAGCTTTAACGTCGTTTCTCCCAAGTCCCCTCTCACGTCTTGTTTAAAGTCTTTTAACTCTTTCACGAGTGATGTCAGGCCTTCAAGCAGAGCGTTTTGGCTAACGCTAGCTGCAGCGTTAGCTTCACCTGGCGTCATTTCTCCATTGTCACCATCTTCCCCCTGTTCAGTAGGCTTGGTCACCTCCGAGTTTTTCTGTACTTTACTCATTTTCTCGTTAATCTTCTGACTCCTTAGCAGTTTCCCTCCTTTCATACTTTATTTGAAATGTCTAAAATGCTATTTATATTGTTAGGAGGTACTTTTCCCAAACCGACTAGTGGGAGCTCACCACTATGCATCCATCTCGCTGTAACACCGCACTGGAAGTCAGATTTAGATTTAAGTTTTAAATACTGAATTGAGAGTACACTGTGTACTTTAAGGGGGTGGTTAACACATTTGTGTAATCAGATTTTAAATATCTAATTTTTAAATGGGTGAAAATTAATTTTAACCATATTTTACCCATATCTGACAGCACCCCCAGTTGACTGCACTCACATAATAGTTGAGGTCAAGAGCTCTCTATAACAGTTGGTCCCATGTCTGTACCCCAGGGCTATTCAACTTCACTAACAAGAGGGCCAAATATGAAAATCACTGGGAGTTTGTGGGCCGCACCTAATATTTGTCAACTAATGGCTAAAAAAATAACTCTTAATAATAAAGAAGGCGACACTTTTTTAAACAAAGGTCAATATTTATATAAATGTCAATCAATGTTCAAGGTGAATACAACAAAGCCATCAGACCACAAATGGGACTGTTTTCACAATAGGCTAACATCAGATAAACAATTCCAAACCATACCCACAGTCAAATGTATTAGGGCTGGACAGTAAAACAGGGAAAATAAAAAAAACATAAATAGAAATGAAACTGTTCATAACAGCCTAACATGAGATAATGAATTCAGGCTGCACAGTAGAACAGACAAAAATAATTAACATAAACGTAACTGTTGTCACAGAGAGTGATAAAAGTTCTCCCTCAGACTGCAAGTGCTGTTTTAAGCAAAGGAGAATTGCACATAAACCGTTTAAATCTGAGGGATGCTGTCATCAATAGCATGTAAAATTCTCAGTCAGTTTTGTCATAACATATTTCAGAGATATATTTGTCAGGGACAGCATCACATGTCTCCTGTGATGTAAAAAATGGCATATATCACACTGCTGTCATTTTAAACACATTCAGGTTAATGGGAAAAGTTACACTGTCTTGCCTTTGCTATTTCAACATAGTTTGGCTCATGTAGTGAGGGCAATCCTCAGACACTCATGCAACTTCTCACTGGTCATGGAGCAACATGCTCTTGTTTTTATGGCATTCATATGTGAAAAGCTGGACTCACATGTATAAGTAGACCCATGGTTACACCAAAAGGTCTCTGTACCCTCAGACTGCAAGTGCTGTTTTAAAGCAAAAAAGGCCTGCACATCAACCATTTCCATCTGAAAAATGCTCTCAACAATAGAAGGCATCACCACTTTTACTTTTGCACAAAAGCCTGCCTCGGGTTTGACAGAAAAGGGGTCACGAGCAAAGTGCAACACCTCAATGGGAATGCTGAACCCTTGGAATCTCTCAGTAAAGTTCTCAGTCAGTTTTGTCATGAAATCTGTCATGATGGGCGTTATTTGTGCCCCGGGTGCTGTGTTCATGAATCCACGCAGTCGTGGAAAGTGCAGCATTTCTCTTGATGTTAGGTCTGTTGAGAAGATGATTAACTTTGTTTTGAAAGCACATAGCCTCTCAACCAAATCAGCAATACACTTTTCTCGTCCCTGCAGCTCAAGATTCAGGGTGTTCAAGTGTTTAAAAATGTCACACAGAAAGTTCACCTCCGCCATGAACTGTTCATCCAGCATTCGCTCCAGGTGGCTTGCTGCCCGTTTGTGTTTACACACGCGAAGGAACGACAAAATCTCCTGGTGGAGGTCACAGAAACGGTCCAGGACATTTCCCTTGCTAAGCCACCTGACGTCGTTATGAACAAGCAAGTCCGTGTGTTCCGCAAGCATGTCGGCGAGCATCATACGGAAAAGACGGCGTTGTAAGCTGGAGGTTGAGCGGATGAAATTCACAATGTTCATGACAGTGTCCATGGTGTTTTTCAGATCACAGATTTCAGAGGAGTTGATGTGTCTGAGAGAGGCACTTTTTTGATTGATGAGATGACGCTTTCCTTCACTTTTTCATCAGTAACGACTTCATCGATGACAGCGAGCATACAATCTTTAACCGTCTCCGCCTCGGTAAAAGGCTTCTTCTGCCGTGTTAGTGTCCAGGCTCGAAGGGATGCGATCATAGCCCTCTCTTGCTCCGTGCAAAAGCGTCCAAGGGCAACCTGACATTGTTGAAATGAAGCTAGCAGACGTTGTACTTTACTTCACCTTTCATCCGAGCCCTCTGGAAATCGCGCTGAAAAGGAGCCGTGTATTGTGTTGTAGTGCCGCTTCAGGTTGTATTCCTTCATAACAGATATGGATTCATTGCACAGTAAGCATACCGGCTTCGTACTCGTCACGGCTGGCAAAAAAAAAAAATATTTCTCTGTCCAATCGCTCTGGAACTGGCGGTTTTCTGAGTCAATTTTCCGCTTCTTCGGTTTTGAGAACGCCATGTTAGTGCTGACCTCTGCTGACCGCTCTCGCCAGGCAACTGCAGAGCAGCGATGTGATTGGTGCGATTGGCTGCGACTGGCTGCGTGATTGGCTACACACCTTTCACCCGTATATGACATGAAATTTACCACAGAATGTAGATATTTATGAGTTAGATCACAACTGTTGTTGAATAATTTTCCTACATTACACACTATTATTTACTGGCAGCCTGGCGGGCCATAAAAAAAATCAAAAGGGCCGTATTCGGCCCGTGGGCCGCCAGTTGAATAGGCCTGCTGTACCCCCTGTTGCTGCTGGATTATAAGCCTTCAAACAAGTCAGTATTTTAAAGCAGGACATATGTTACTCTCCAGGTTCAGACCTTGCCAATGATGTATTTGGTTTACCTCTACGACAAAGTTTTGATTTTTCATTTTTTGGACACAAGTCATGCCAGGTCTAGTTTCAGAGAGCACTTTGAAGGCCCAGTGTAAAAAACTGATTTTTTTGTTGTTTGTTTGCTTGTTTTTTCTTTTTTAATGTAAATAGTTACCAAAATGAGTCATCCCCAGAGAATACAATACTACTACAAAGTAAACCAATAATAACAATAATAAAATAAGCAAAAATAATATTAAAATTATATTGAAATTTTAAAATCTATTTACACGGTGAAATAGTAGCCTAATGGTCCAGAAATGGTATATAAAACGTGAAATGAAATATGAACTGTACAGAGGAAATATGGTCTGTGCTATGGACAAAGAAATGAAGTGTATGAAATATATGACAGTGACGAGAGAACAATCTGTGTAAATAATTAAATTATGTAACAGTAAACGTTGAATGCAAAGCACAAACTTAAGTCCAGTTTGATGAAATAAAATAAAAGGGACGAGTGCAGAGATTAAATGAGGGATGCGAAATGTAAAGTCCAGTTTGATCATCCCGTCTTCATCCTGTTGATATTGCCATGGTACAATTCAAATAAACACAAGAAATTTGTGCTCTAGAGAAAGGATCAGCGCTCAGTGATTAACCTCCTAAGCCCTACGATAAGCTATTATGGCAAGGCTTAATTATACAGACCAATGAGCAGTGATAACTAACATGTCTTTGGGGTCATCAGGTGGGAACCTCCTTTCACCAGTGTTTAGTCAAGTTGGTCCCACGACACCTCTAGGAGGCTAGCCAGTCCCTGGCACCCCAGAGACACTCCCCTAATGCCAGCTCTCACTGCTCCCCGCACCAACCCAACAACCTCCTTTACCTTACTTAAACATTGCTTTCTCAGCCCAAACAGCACTGCCACCTTCAACAAACCCAGGCTCTGCTTATGCGAGCCCCAGGTAGTGACCGTGCCGATACTACCTTTCCTAGCACATTCACCATACTCTATTTCACACGCTACATAGCAAACCTCCAATATAAGCTGGTGTTAAAGGCGATAGAGAAGATAAACTCACAGGCTTTCACAGCCTAAACAGCACTGCCACCTTCAACAAACCCAGGCTCCATTTATGCGAGCTACAGGTAGTAACCGTGCCAATACTACCTTTCCTAGCACATTCACCATACTCTATTTCACACGCTACATAGCAAACCTCCAATATAAGCTGGTGTTAAAGGAGATAGAGAAGATAAACTCACAGGATCAGCAAACATACTCACCTTGCAGCATAGTCTAAAACAAAAGGGATTCTACCCTGCTTAGTAGTTCCCCATGCTGGCCCCCAGTGGACATTATTCCTCCTCATCCAAATTCACTGACTAGATCTAACTAATTCATCTGACATTTCCTTCGCTGTCCTCCTCAAACTCTGTCCCCGCACTCCGAGTTCCCCCAGGAGCGAGACAGCTGATCTTGCTATGAATCCCCTACACCCCACTTCCACTGGACAAATCCTAGTTTACCACCCTTGCTGCTCAGCTTTTGCTCCTAAGTCTGCATACCTGAGCTTTTTTCTTTCATAGGCTTTTTCCACTGAGTCTTTCCAAGGAACTGTCAGCTCAATAAAATAAACTCCGTTGACTCACTGACCACAACACTATGTCAGGCCTTTGATTGGTACAAACTATTTCCTGGGGAACAACAAGCTTTCCCCCCAAATCTACTTGCATTTCCCAATCACAAGCACCTTCTAGGTGGCCACACCCTTGCCTCCTTACTAACTTATCCCTTCTGTATTTTTTCCCCTCATGGACAAAATGAATTGCTAAACCTTCTTCTAAAAACCTTCTGAATTTACCTGTCTTCGTTTCCCTTCGATGCCTGCAGCTAAACTTTTCAACACCTAGTTATGTCGCCATGTATATCAGCCTTGTGACAAGCTAACTTTCCAGCCTGACAAAATATGCTTTGAGGTACAAAATTTGATGCACACACACACACACACACACACACACACCCCTTTGGATTTGGGTTGCGGCAGACCGGCAGACAATACAAAACAGTAGTCGAACGCACCACATCTGCCCACAACGTGATGTTGTTGAACAAGGGAATTTGAGCAGAGCTGGAGGAGAGGCTACACAGAGTTGGAGCTGTTGAGGAGTCGCTACTTTTTTCAGCGCAACCGCAAATTTCCCTTGTTTTGACTGCCAAAGGAAGAAGACAGGAGGAGTAAGTGGTTGGAATTTAGTTTTAACAAGATTACTCAACAGTATAACCAGACATTTTATTATGTTCCCTCCATTTTTCTGATAACTGCTTTACGAACTGGCAACAGTTTACGGCTGGATTTTCACAGCAGTTACTCCTGAAAGATGGGGCAGTTCCCTTTGTTTGACAAATCTGGAGGATCAGAACCTGTAAGTATGCTTTATGAGTTGTTAAGTTTTTATTTAAAAACAAACAAGGAAGCTACTATTCAGTGTTGAAGTGTGGAGTAGATAGCTGTAGGAGTATTAGGCTGTACACCCAGTGCTTAGCTGTAGGCCTCAGCTAACTGGTTAACCAAAGTTATTGTTTTGGAATGCTTTTGCTGCTCAGCTTATAGTAACTAGCACTGCCAGCTGGGTGGTCTCAGTAAAATGATCTGAAAGATTGAATTGTAGAGAATCTAACAGAGCTAATGATGTGTAGCATGTCCATATTGAAAAAACGTTTCAACATTTATATGTGTAATGCCCGATCTAAGCAGCTAGCTAAAGTTAGCTGGCGCAATTAGCCGACAGTACGAGAGCAATCAGACCTGGGGCTCTAGTTTCCCGGCGCAGCGCAGGGTGGCGCAGGGTGGCGAACCCCGCGCATAGCAAGTTTCAAGCAGCACAACCCGAGGCACGCTCAGTTTGGTAGTTTGGCAGACCAAGGTGTGCTGAGATGGGTATGGCGGTGCAGCAGGGGGAGGTGTCAACAGATCCAGCATGGCGCAGTGACAGTTTCGTGCCAAAAGGCTTCGCCGAAGGTGCGCTAAAAGCTCGCCTACTGAAACCACGTCTACTGTCAGCGCAGGGGGAGCGCAGCCGGTGTAAGCCGAAGTTTGGCTGACCAGCGGACAGTGCGCACCAAAACACCAAAAACCTCACAGGCAGGTTTCCAGAATGTCAGGCACATTAACGATGCAATTAATACCCACAAACACCACTATTCAATGCAACTATCTGCAATCAGCACATAAATGTATCTTTATATCGACTGTCGCGTCACATCTGATGTCAGATCAAAGCGAATTGGCACGTTTGTCAAGTTTGGCACGCATAATGGAAACCCAGCCTGATTTGTTTAAGCTGTTTGTCACAGCTGCAAACCAATGAGTTCACCTCCCTCTCAGCCAACCACAAACAGCCACAGCATCGGATAGGGAGTATATATTCAGTGTCTGTCATTGTAGAAAAGTCAAAAGAAAAGAAAGAGAGTGAGACTGCGAGAGAGAGAGAGAGAGCGCGTGCACAAGAGAAACGCAACATTGATTTACAATTCTGATGACCTGATCCCAGGCTACCTTTGCATCATCAGCCCATGGCGGTCTGCTTGCAGTTCCGTATATTCGGACACTGCGAGCTTGGACCTCCCGGACCAAAACATCAGTTTCCCGCTGGGAGAAGTTTGGCCGTCTGACGCTGCTGCTCTCTTCTGCCATGGCGAATTGAGTAAACTCTCATTACGCCTTCTCGCGGCGCATTAAAGGCGAGGAGAGGGGCTCATTTGATTGGTGTGATGTGTGTAAAATCCACTTCACGCCTTCTCTCCTCCCTCTTTCCGACCTGCGCCGGTGGGACAGAGGAGTAACCAGGGCGCACAGTGTGCCAAACTTACAAAATCCACCTGGCCACACCCAGTTGGCGAAGCGCAGGTGCGCTGCGCCTCCGCCTCGCCTGGTCTGTGAAACTAGAGCCCCTGGTGTCGAACTAAGACCTGCATTTATTTGTTAAAATGTGTGGCCACACTCGGACTTTGATCAGGGATCGGCTTTTGATGTATGTTTTACGGTAGAGGTAAAACCTGTTTTTTACTTGGAGCTCTTTTATATGAAGGCTGCTCACAGTATCATTACCTAACAGTGTAGTTGGTGCGAGTTATACAGCTAGGGAGGTGTTTATGTAGTGAAAGGACTTTGTGTGTGTCTGTCTCTACATGTATTTGCATACGTATGTGTGGTCTGCTAATTTTACAGGGGATTACACTGTTAAGCATTTTAGATGTTGACTTTTTTCATCTGGTGCAATTTAAATTTAAGTCACTTAATTTTCCTTTGTCTTTTAGAGCACATGGGAGATGGGGCCCTGGTGCCCAACACCTCTCCACTACAGCCAGATTCCAGGATGTAGGATGCCAAACGAACCCTGCACAAACCATCTCAGTGGGCACACAGTCTGTGGCATCTCAAAGATGGTATTGATCAGTACACAGCTGTTCAGGGTTACTCTGAGGGAGCAGCCCCTGAGAGGCAAAGGTACGTAACACAGAAATTATGTGTTTTTGTGTTTCAGATACAGTACCTGGAAACTTCACATATAACCCTGGTAACTCTGTTATTACAGAGGAATTTGAGATTTCATAACTTTCATATTTCGTGTATGTTACCATGAACTATTAACAGACTTTTTTTGTTCAAAATTGAGTTTACACAGTTGTATCTCAGTACATGTCATAAAAACTCACTCTTCTTCAGTTCTATGCGGTAAGGGTCCAAAGTCATACCTGTAAATGTTGTGGATGTTCTCCAGGGTGTACGGATTCAAACAATTAGGCTCTAGGCCTGGATGGTGTATCATACATGTAGGATGAACTGGAAGCTGGTTCATTCCCCCAAAACCTAATAAGCAAAAAAGAGACAAGGCATACTGTTTTATAAATAAGCAAATAAAGACTCAGGAGACAACATCACTGTATAGAACAAATACTGATCCAGGAAACAACATGTGTTTTACTACGCAACTTTGGTTTCATATAAAATGATGTTATCACGGGAGAAACTGTCATACATTGGTACATTGTACATATTGTAGATTACAAACATAAGGTGGAGATGATTATAAAATGCAGCTACATTTAGTAGAATTGTTACAGTAAACATGACAAACAAGACATCTGAATGTACTAGTAATTTTTATGAATTTGTTTTTGTATAATACAGAAATCTGTCATCTCAATCTGCTGTGGTAAAATTGCTGAATTCATGAGTTAAACTCTGCGACCATCTAGCCCCTTTTTAGCTCAGCATGAAGCTGCATCAGTCTTCACCATCGCTTGAAAGCAGAGCCAATGTTGACTGAAGTTTTGGCTCTTGCAGCATCGAGTTCTCTCATTTCATTTCATTCATTTATTTAATTAACTCACAACCATATGTACATGGTATGGAGCACAAATGTACAATATCAGTCTTTCAGCATAGCAAGTTGCAAGGCTGTACATGTTTTGTTTTCCAGCTCTGGTAACAAAAATAAACAAATATATCACTTAAACAAAGGCAGGACACTCTTCAAAAAGGTACCTAATTCATATATGACTTTTAACTTATCAGATTGTAATGATAAAATTAACTTAAACATAGATGGATGATGAATACTTTGGCAGGTATTTTTTTCTGTGATTCATTATACTAACATTCTTACACTCAAACAAGACGTGAAACTCATCACAGTTGTCATTACAAAGGTTACAAAATCTCTGGCTTCTGTCCAGACCTTTATACCTTTCAGTGACTTTTGGGATTCTGGTGTTATTCACCCTAAAATTACAAATGGCCTGTCTCAACTTTTGATTTTCTTTTTTTATCCTTTAAGTTTTTATTAATTAATTTTAAACAAACAAAAAAAACAACAAAACTGACACATTGTTCCAAGTGATGCAAACGAATTAAACAGTAACCATGGGTCAGTAAAAGAAAATTACCCAAAAAATAAATAAAAAAACACAACAAACCCCTAATTTGACAAAAAAAAAAGGCAGCAATAACGTATCAGTTTTACATCTCATAAATATCACGGAGCTTATACATATATATATGTAGGGATGCATCGACCCGGGGGCTTCGGCCAATTTCTAAAATCAACACCAATACCGCCGCTATGGCCGACAGCAGATACCACCAACAACGACATGATCTCTACAAAAACAGAGACGTGCCTATACTAAAATCAAATTTGGTGCTAAAAAACACTATATAGCCTAAATTTGAAAAAATAATATCCTTTTTCACCACCAAAAAATTAAAAAAAAAATCTACAAATCATTGGATTACCATATTGTTTTCTCTCAACAAGTCACAGCCACCCCGAAGATCACAAGCAGCCAGCAATAATGGGCCACTTGTACATCCGAATGACAATGAAATGTCGATCTGACAGACATGTTGAGAAAAATAAATAAATAAAAATATTATTTTTTGACTAGTATCAGCCGATACCGACCTAGTTACCGACATATCGTGCATCCCAACACTAATAAATACACATACCTATCTTGTCAACTAGGACCCTACACCATCCTTAATGCAAGCCAAAAAAGCCTGCCACATTTGGCTAATTTTGCTTGGGACATTGTTTACCCTGGCAATCATATTCTCAAAAGCAGCTGTCTCTGTCATAAGCTTAAGCCACTCTGCAAATTCTGGCTTACATGGGCTCTTCCAGTTCCGTAAAATGATTCTGGCCGCTACCATACAGCCTGTTAATATCAATCCAAGCTCTGCCTTAGTTAGGCTTGATGGTATGAGAGACTTGTCTCCTAACAGACATAGCTGTGGTGATTCTAGTAGAGGTAATTTAAGCCACTCAAATTTTCAATTTTTTTCAGTATCATTTTCCTGGACCTCATTCTCCTCTTCCTCTACCCTTTCTAGCTTAAAAGTGGATTTCATACTACTCCTGAGCTGCAAATACTTCCAAAAATCCCCCTTATTAGATAAGTTAAATTGCTCTTTAAGGTCCTCAAATGATATAAATATACAGTCTTTATAAAGATCACTGACAACATGTATCCCTTGTTATCCATGTATCCCAAAAAAACGCCTTTTTTCCTATACAGATCGAAGAATTATTCAATAACTTTGCTTATATTGTGAAAGCCCCAAAAGTTTGTGTGCTCTTGCCCACGCCCATTGAGAGTGCTGTAAAATTAGGCTCCTCTCTTTTGTCTGTGTTACTATCTTCTTCTGAGATAACATTCCTACAACCCCAAATGGAGCTGCTAACGCCTCCACTATTTTTACCCACCCTGGGTTAGAACCATGATTTGCCCAATGCCCTGTTAATTTATTCATTTCAAATGCAATGTTATACAACTCCATATTAGGGAGGGCCAACCCACCACATTCTCTTGAGGCAAACAGTTTTTTCAGAGCTATTCTCGTTTTTTTTTCATTCCACAAAAAGTCTGTAATCAAATGATTATATTATTTGAAAATTCCATCAGAAATAATTACTGGTACCATCATAGAAATATAATTATATTGTGGAGCTACGTTCATCTTAATGATATTAATTTTCCCCCATAATGTTAAATTTAATAGTTTCCATTTGTCCAGATTTGTTCTATTTTTTTTAATTAAAGGAGACATGTTAATAGAAATAATATTTTCAATATCTGGACATAGCCTAATACCTAAATATTTCATTCCAGTTGGGACCCATTTAAATCCAAATTTGAAAATAAGTGATTGGTTACACCCTTTTGATATTGGATTTTTACCAGTTTATTACATAGCCTGATATTTTTGAGAAGGATTCAACTATAGATAAAACATTGGGAATTGACATTATAGGGTCCTTAATCAGTAATAAAATATCATCTGCGTACAGAAACATCTTGTGCTCCTCTTCGCCCTGCACAACCCCTTTAATATCCATTTCTGCCCTAATGGCAGCAGCTTGAGGTTCCAAAAATAATATAAAAAGTAAAGGACTAAGAGGATCTCCTTGTTTAGTACCACAAGTTAACTTAAAAAAGGGTGATATTATTCCATTTGTTATTACTGCAGCTCTGGGATCTGCATAAATCACATTCATCCAATTAATGAAACCCTCCGCACATCCGAAAACCCTAAGAATATGTCGCAAAAAGTCCCACTCCACCCTGTCGAACGCCTTTTGCCTATCTAACGAAAAGGCAGCTATTGGTATATTTTCATCCTGATTAATTTGTATGAGATGTAACAGACATCTTATATTATCTGTGGATGACCTTCCTTTAATAAATCCTACTTGATCCGCATGTATTACGGATGGTAAAATATTTTCTGCCCTCTTAGCGAGGACCTTTGTAAGAATTTTGCAGTCCACATTAATTAGACTGATGGGCCTAAAACTTCCTGGGTCCGTTAGGTCTTTATCTTTTTTAGCAATTAAAGAAATTAAAGCTTCATTAAATGTTTCTGGTAGCTTACCAAATAGGAATGATTCTTTAAACACTGTCACAAGGATAGGGGCTAGTTTGTCGACATACCACTTATAGTACTCTGAAGGGAAAGCCGTCTAAACCAGGTGACTTTCCGGCCTTCATCGATAAAATAGCACTTTTTACCTCCTCTACTGTTATAGGGCTATCAAGATAATCTTTCTGATCCATTGATATTTCTGGCAAATCAGTCTTTGAGAAGAATGCTTCATAATCACTCACCTTTGGATTAATTTCTGATTTGTAAAGCTGGTTATAAAAATTTGCAAATGTCTTATTAATCTCCTTAGTGTTTGTCAACAATTCCCCTTTATTATTTTTAAAAGCAGCTATGGCATGACTAGACTCCTTTTGACGCAGCTGTCTAGCCAGTAATTTCCCAGATTTTTCGCCACTCTCATAAAATTTTTTAGTCTAAATAGGGTGTACTCAGCTTTTTTGTTGTATATTTCATTTATTTGAAGTTTCAGGTCACATATTTGTTTAAATACTGTATCATTATATTTTCTAGAAATTGTTTTCTCTAGTTCTTTGAGCCAAGACTCAAGATTATTTATTCTTTGTGTTTGTTCTCTTTTTTTTTCTACTGGAATAAGCTATAATTTTTCCCCTTATATAAGCCTTAGAGGCCTCCCAAACTGTTCCAACCCTATCGGTTGAACCAATGTTCAGCCGAAAAAAATTGGTCAAGTTCCTTTCTTTTATCAAATTATTGAATTGGGGATCTTGAAACAGAGATATGTTCATCCCCCATCTATTTTTCTTTACCCTATCTGACTCCAATATTAAACCTCGTTGCACTGCAGTATGATCAGTAAGTGCTATGGGTCCTATCAAACAATTTGAGACAGTCTCAACCAAATCGTTACTAATCAGAAAATAATCAGTCCTAGAATGAGATTTGTGATTATGAGAATAGAATGTATATTCTCTCTCTGGGATTGACAAGCCTCCATATATCAGTCAATCCATTATCCTTCATCAACAGTTTAATTGCCATTCTATCTTTAGGTACCTTATTCGAGAAAGTGGTTTTATCTAGAGCCCCATCTAAAACCTGATTATAATCCCCGGCAATAACTGTATGCCCATTATCTTTCCCTCCAACTAATTTATTTATTTTATTAAAGAAACCCGGATCTTCCACGTTTGGAGCATATATATTACATAAATTGACTTTTATTCCATTAATTTTTGCTTCAAAACATATTATTCTTCCTTCCTCATCCTTTTGTTCCTTAATAATTAGAAAATTCAATTTCTTATGCACCATACTGAATATGAACTATGATAGATCTGGCCTACCCAATCCCTTTTTAATTTAACAGCCTCTGAATCGATCAAGTGAGCCTCTTGTATAAAGGCTACATGGATTTGTTGTGATTTAAGGTATGATAAACACTTCTTTCTTTTAATGGGGTTTTGTAGCCCGTTGACATTCCAGGACACTATTCTTACACAGCTAGCCATTTTTTATCTGACGAGTTTCACATTTTTCAGGAAATGTCATCTTTTAAATAGAAACAAAAAAAAGAGGTTAAATGAATGCCGCCCAGCTGCCTATAAAACCAAAATACCCCAACACATACAAAACGACAAAAAAACAGAAAACAAGTGCAAAACCGCTTCAAAAAAGCAAACATCATCTAAAACCCTCACAGAATCCTACACCCTGACCCTCCCCTCCTCTCACTCTTGAGAGACCCGCCACAAATACGGTCCATTCAACTTTTGATTTTCACACAGTAAGTACTTTTCTAGTTTAAACACTTGTTTAAACTCTGTGTAAATATTACTAAGTTCACTTTTCCATCTTTGCACAAACTGATCTTTCAGCCGCCGCTCAACAGTTAGTTTTTACCAGTCAATGTTATTACACTTTTGTGAGAACCAAAGATAAGACAGACCACAGTCGTCCAATATCTGCTTTACCTGCAGAATCCATGGTGCCACAAATTCACCTGCATTATACAGTCTAAGTAGACAGTTGTACATTATTTTACTCAGTCTATTTTCTTTACCTTCTATCAGTCTCCCCCAATAACCAATGTCTCTCTTTTCAACTGGAATGCAAAGTGAGTACCTCCCCGATTCTCCATAAACCATATTGTTACATGTTGTTGTTTTAACTTTTAGGATATATTTAAGAAAGCTGAGATGTAATTTTTCCAATAAATCAATTTTTTTCCAACCCCCAGACCTCACATGCATGCAACATGACTGGAGTAACCAACTTATCAAAGAGATCTAGTATGACATCTACAGGTAAATCAAATGTTTTCCAAGATATTTAAAACAATGAACAAGTTTTCTCCATTACAAACAAACTTTAGTTTACTGGTGTCAGCTTTTCTAGAACCGAAGACTGTTACCTTTGTTTTTTCACTATTGATTTTCAATTTCCATCTCTCACAAAAACCACACATCAGATCTATGTTAAAGTTAATATAATTATCAAGTCAAATATAATTATCAATCATCTCATCATCAAAGTTAATAAACTGACAACCATTGCATTTTTGGTAGTCCTCCAGATCATTAATAAACAATGCAAACAACAGTGGAGATACATTTTCACCCTGTCTAACTTACAAAAAACTCTGACTCTGACTGACAGGCATAATGCAAGTCCTGAGTCTGAAATATGTATGTTAGGGAGTCCTACTCCACCATAGACAACGGCAGCATTTCTCCGACCACGTAGCGAGCCACAAGCTCTGTGGCTTTTTTCAGACTGATAGATTTAACGTTATCGCCATTATTAGAACCAAACGACAGCCGTTGTTGTGTCGGAGCTAAAGGACCAGCGTTCTAAAAGTAACGGAAGTAACTAATGTCTTGTTTGAAAATGTACTTAAGTATTTGATTACTCAAACAGCAAACTAACATGTAAGGTTACTCGTTACTGCAAAAAGTAATCAAAGTACTCGGGTAGTTATACCCAACTCTGGTCAGTAGTAGAGCAGCCCTTTCTAAATCCTGCCTGGGTCTTCCTCAGGATAGAATCATCCTCACAAAACTTAAGTAAACTCATATTTAATACATTTGTAAACAATTTACCCAGACAACTCAAAAGCGTGATGCCTCTATAATTATCACATTCTGCGGCATCACCTTTTCTCTTAAAAATTGGCACAATCAAACCAAGAGCCCAGTCTTCAGGAAAAATACCAGTATCAAAAATGTATTAAATAAGGAAACATATAGGGGCAGAAAGATGCTTGCTGTACTTTTGATATACTCATTTAAGATTCGGTCAATTCCTCCTGCTTTCCCAGATTTTAATTTTAAAATAACCTCCTTTATTTCTTGCTCAGTAAAACTAGAATTTAGTACATTACTACCACAAGTGTGTTCAGCATAGGTGACTTCAGGTATCTTGTCTATTTGTACTTCCCAGTCAGATAATCTTTTAAATTGCTCCTAGAATTCTTCAGGTGAAATTGGGCAACTTTCATTACTTCTGTTAGAGCCATTAAGTATTTTCCAAAAAAGCTTTGGATTGTTAAACTTTATACTCATCAACTCTCTATTAAAATTGTTTTTATAAACCCTCTGTGCTTTGTATAATTCTTTCTTGTATTCTTTACTTTTTGACTTAACACTTTCAGTGCTAACCTCATTTTCATGTAGTTTATGCGTTTTGTTTGCTTTTAAGTATTCTTGCCTTTTTAATCTGCATTCCTTATTAAACCATGCTGCACTTTTACTAGGTTTCTGGCCATTTCTAGTTTTTTTAGGAAATATAACCACTGCACTATTAATCATAATAGTACATACCTCCTTTGTGACTTCATCCACTGATAGATTGTCTAGATCAAATAAAAGATTATCCACCTTATTAAGCTGAATGTTTCTTATCAACTCATCTATATTGTTTTTATCCCATTTACCAATTAGTGCTTGATTTTCACTATTTACAGCCCTTGTCAATCCCTCTGCCCATAGATAATCATTGTCAGAATTCACATCCAATAGCACCTCCACCATTCAATGTTTATCTGAGAATAAGGGACCAAACTCATGTACACAGTAAGTAAGTAAGTAAGTAAGTAAAGTTTATTTGTAGAGCACCTTTCACAGACAACCAAGTCACAAAGTGCTTTCCAATAAAAATAAAGAACGAAACCAAACAAGGCAAGCAGATAGTTACAAAACAATAACATATAAAAACATATAAAAAAAAAAAAACATAAAATACTTGAAGCAAGCAACAAAACAATCATATCATAGAGACAGATAGATCACAGACAGTTATAACAATAACAATAATGTGTCCTAAAACCACACAGTAATGTAGAATAAGTTAACTAACTAAACTAAACTAAAAGCTTGTCTGAATAATAAAGTTTTAAGATGTTTTCTAAATGTGTCATATGACACTGCTGATCTCAAAGAAAAGGAGAGGGCATTCCACAATTTAGGCGCTATAGTCTGGAAAGCACGATCAGAAACCTCTGACCTTGCTCAGAACAAATGGAGAACCTATCATGTAATCAATTACACTGTCTTCCACTGTGGTTGCCTTCCCAATATCCATGCCATCACCACATCTACCATTAAATATACAAAACAGAAAATTTCTGCACAGTTCTAACATAGCATTGCCATAATTGCCAAAGTGTCTGTGTACATCAATTGTTTTTCTTTTTAATGGGATATTATACATTTCTAGAATCCCCACATAACATTTCTTTTCACCAAAAGTTTCATCTATGTTCTGATTATCACAGTCAACAACAAAATAATCCCTTTCTTGAGTATGGGCATTCATGTCACCACATATTAGGAATAGTTACTTTTAACACCAATATCAAGGATAATTTGGGTCAGTTCGTCAAACAGGCCTATACTGGAGTATCTAGTTTTATATGGAGGTATATATACTGCTAGGATTACAATATCTTAATCATATTTAAGTGCTTATTTAATTTTATACATACACATATATCACTATTGATCAATTTTTGCCCACACTTATCAATAATAATTGATAATTTTTACTCACAGCAGTTATCACTCCACCAGAGCGCCAATTTGTGTACTTGTGTCTATTATTAACAAACATTTG
The DNA here is from genome assembly GCA_035609425.1 of Epinephelus awoara. NCBI lineage: Eukaryota > Metazoa > Chordata > Actinopteri > Perciformes > Serranidae > Epinephelus > Epinephelus awoara. The sequence goes on along the minus strand of CM069314.1, from coordinate 32,799,742 downwards.
GAAACCCATCACTTTAAACTTGTCCAGCAACTCCGTTGTATCAGCATCATCAGTTTTTGTCTCACTAGTTGCTAGCTGTCAGTATTGTATTGCGCGTCACTCCCATGTTGTTTGTTTGCTGTGAGATGTTCAGAGGGAACGCAGATGGCAATCTTGTGTTTTGATGCTTGAAGGAGGAGATAAGAGCGGCCTCTTCCAATATGAAAGAGGCTCTCGTTTTTCTTGCAATCTGATTGGCTCAGCCGTAGTCATCAGTCATTACTCATGGCAGACCAGGCTAGTTTGACCGTAGTCAGAAAACATGGATAAAGACAGTAAAACAAGAAAGGGTGGCACAGAAAAAACTTGAATAAAAAAACTTGCCTACTCATTCTGTACTCATATGTTTGTATATATATATATGTATATATATATATAATTTATTTTTATTTTTATTTTTTTTGAAGATTTGGAGGTAACGATAATTAGATGATATTCTTTTTAATATGTGTTTTTAACAGCCTGAGTTATAGCTCATTAATTGTTTCTCATGGATGATATTAATGTAAAAATGTTCTTAACATTTCTTGCTGCTTTTTTACCTGCTGTCTCCGTTTGACTCTGGTAACGGCCTTTTGTAGCGCCAATTCCGGGTCCATTTGCAACTGTTCAGATAGGCGTTTGTCCCACAGACTCACCACAAGCCTGTCCCCCACCATCTCTTCATGTAGAGCCCCGTAACCGCAGTGCTCTGCCAGGCAGTGCAGCGCCGTAATGAAACTGTCGGCGGTCTCGCCCGTTTCTTGAAGCCGCTGATTAAACTTTACTCTCTCAAAGATCACATTCCTGCGATTCTCTTCTGCTTGCGTCTCCAATCCAGAAGCAATGCGGAATCTGTCGAAGCGTTCGATCCAATTTAGGCCAGTCTTCAGTCTTGAAGGTGAACTTTTCCGGCGGGGAGACTTGAAACTGTGCCATGTTGCCGCTTCGTTCAGCTAACTGTGGCTAGGCTAGGTAGCTCCGTAGACGGTCTTCCGGTACTGCGAACTTTAGCCTGACAGGCTGGGACCTATCACTACAGTTGACCCACGTCTTCCGAAGCTGCTGGAGCATCCGTGGGCTATGTTGTCTCGCTAATGTTTTTTTAGCAGCAGGCTGACCTGCTGGGAAGGTGCCAGTGAGAGATCATGTGACCACTTAGGCGTACTGCGGCGTGCTGCTGCATGCAAGTTACGTAACTCTTGTTCAGTGAATGTTTGGGGTTTCAGCCTGGTTTCAACGTGTTTTCAGTTGTTTTTGTGAAGTCATTTGCACACTCGATAACGTAAATTTGCACATCATTAAAACAACAATGACGATATTATCATTAATGATATATATCACCCACCCCTAGTACACACATTCATGTCGATGTTCGTGTACTCATACATGTATTTATTGTTGTAGGGTTAGGTAGGTGGCAAATTGATTATAGTATGAAATGTTATTGAGGTTATCTGTGCTTGTGAATATTGTTAGATGTTTGCTGTTTTTTTAAGATTTTTTTTTAGAGTCATTTGATTAAATGGAGGGCATGGTAAGCTGGAGGGCTTAGCCTGAGGACACATGGTTTTGAACTCCTGAAATTTGAAGCCTTGAGATATCCAGGGCGAATCTCGTCCACCCCCGGGGCTTCGCCGCCTCAGAGCTGCTTCACTAGCTCGGCGACTTCTGCCCCCGAGACCCCTGGCAACCGCCGCCTCGACAATGGCAGAGCGGAAGGTCGATTCGGACTCAATGTCCCCCTCTGTCCTAAGGACGCGGTTGAAGCTCTCCCGGAGGTGGGAATTGAAGATCATCTTGACAGGTTCTTCTGCCAGGCGTTCCCAGCAGACCCTCACTGCTCGTTTGGGCCTGCCAGGTCTGTGCGGCGTCCTTCCCTGCCATCTGATCCAACTCACCACCAGGTGGTGATCAGTTGACAGCTCTGCTCCTCTCTTCACCTGAGTGTCCAGAACATATGGCCGCAGGTCAAATGATACGACTACAAAGTCAATCATTGACCTGCGACCTAGGCTGTCCTGGTGCCACGTGCACCAATAGACATCCTTATGTTTGAACATGGTGTTAGTTATGGCCAAACTCCGACCCCCACAGAAGTCCAATAACTGAACACTAAGAAAAACCGTACCCCCCTGTCACACCCCTCTCCATCTTTTGCAAATGATCTAAATGTCTTTTTCAGTCGTTTTGACAAGAATGATTTTAGTGCTGAACGTGATAGTGTGTGTAGGTCCATTTTAGGATATGCCCCTATTACACTGAATGAACATGAGATTGTAGCCAGCCTGTCTAGTATTAATCCCAACTCGGCCCCGGGGCCAGACGGCGAGAGGGAGAGTTTTAAAAGAAAATGTTCATGAACTTAAAGGTATTGTGCTGGAGTTATTCCAGTACATTCTTAATTCTTTAACAATGCCCAAATTATGGAAAATGTCTTATATTGTGCCTATCCCTAAAAAACTTGGAGCTACTGAATTAAAAGATTTCAGGTCCATTGCACTTACCTCTATCTTAGGAAAATGTTTTGAGAGAGTTATCTGCAGACAAATCACAGCATTGGTTTCCAACAGATTAGATCATCTTCAGTTTGCTTATAAAAGTCAGAGGGGAACTTATGACGCAACTGTCAGTATGTTCCACACTCTGTCAAAGCAACTTCAAGCCCCCTCCCACTTTGCTAGGGCCTTGTTTAATCGATTTTACTTCCGCCTTTAACAGCATGCAGATTCACATCCTGCTGCAGAGACTTATCGATATAGGAGTAAACGGTTGTATTATCCACCTTGTTAGGGACTTCCTCTGTGACCATCCTCAACAGGTTCTGGTTAATAATACTCGGTCCAACATCATTGTACTGAACACTGGCGCCCCGCAGGGCACTATTTTATCCACATTACTTTTTTTCCATATACACAAACGAATTCCAATTAGATCTGGAAAAGTTTTGTTTGTTTAAGTATGCGGATGATATGGCCCTGGTTGCCTTATTAAAGAAGGGGGACGTAATCGGAGAGGAAGTATATACAGCACATGTGTCATCTCTCCAGAAGTGGTGCGATGAAAGTTCCTTAGAGATCAATGTAATAAAAACACAGGAACTTGTTTTTCATGAAAAGGACCCTGTGCAGCCCCTCATAATTAGGCGACAAATTGTAGAGGTAGTAGACAAGTTCAAATATTTGGGTACATATATTGATTGTAATCTAAATTTCAGTGAAAACACAGACTACATTTTTAAAACCTGTAACCAACGTCTCCACCTACTGCGGAAGCTCAACTCCTTCAGAGTGAGCAAGCACATTATGGAAACAGTTTATAAGAACGTGATAGAGGGAATTCTAACTTTTAATATGGCAATGTGGTGTGGTAACCTAAACATAAAAGGAAGAAGCAAGCTGCAGAGGATAGTAAACCTTGCCTCAAAAATCATAGGGATATGACAGAAACATTTAAGTAGCGTGTACGAGGAAGTGCTTAGTAAAAAAGCTGTAAAAATAGCAAACGATCCCTTTCATCCACTCAATAGGGAGTTTGAACTTCTCCCCTCTGGTAGACGTTATAAAGTGCCAAGGGCTAATCGTAATATTTTTAAAAATTCCTTTATTCCTAACGCAATTGGGGCATTGAATACCATGTCCCGTTGATGTGTTGTAATGTAACTGCCACTGCTGTCCTGCTTTTTGCCCTGAAGATGTCTGTGAGTAAGTGTTGCTGTTTGTTGTTGTTGTTGCTGTTGTTGTTGTTGTTGTGTTGTCCTGCTTGTTGTTGTTATGAGACCAAAGACAAATCTCCACATTGTGGACAATAAATGAATTAACTAACTAAATAACACCACTCGGGTTCAGATTGGGCAGGCCGTTCCTCCCAATCATGCCCCTCCAGGTCTTGCTGTCATTGCCCACGTGAGCGTTGAAGTACCCCAGCAGAACAATGGAATCCCCCGTTAGGGCACTGTCCAGCACCCGTCCCAGGGACTCCAAAAAGGGCGGGTATTCTGAACTGCTGTTTGGCGCATAAGCGCAGACAACAGTCAGGACCCATTCCCTGACCCAAAGGCGCAGGGAAGCAACCCTTTCGTCTACTGGGGTTAACCCCAACGTACAGGCAGAAAGTCTGGGGGCTGTCAGAAAGCCCGCCTTGGCCCTTTGCCTCTCACCCAGAGCAACTCCAGCAAATGGGAGAGTCCAACCCTTCACAAGGACTTGGGTTCCAGAGCCAGAACTATGTGTCAAGGTGAGGCCGACTATATCTAGCCGGTAGCGCTCAACCTCTTCCACAAGCTCCGGCTCCTTCCCCACCAGAGAGGTGACATTCCATGTCCCAAGAGCCAACTTCTGTAGCCAAGGATCGACCCCCGCCTTGGGCTGCTGCCCGATCCACAATGCACCACTCCCTTCACTTCACTTCACTTTATTAATTTGTCTCTTGAAGGGCGATTTGGTTTGCAGCAGACAAATTCAACACATACATTCAACAGTCACAATTAGACATAAATCCTAAGATGTGAGCAGTGAATTACATCAAATGCACCAAGTGCACAGTTTACAGTGAAAAGAAAGAAAGAATATGGACTACTGGCCTGCTTATATACAGTAGCCTACACAGTAGTGATGCGCGGATGGGCTCTGACGGCACCCGAATCCGCATCTATCCATCATCCATCCGCCACCCATCCGAGCAAATTCATTTTCTATAATTACAGACCCGCATCCACCCGCACCCGCATGTTTATATTATTAGGAAAGATTAGATCCTGGCCGTTCCCGTCAGCTGACTGACATTAAAATAATCAATAAAACGGTGCCGTTACTCCTTGCGTAAAGGCGCACATTGGCACTCTTAATGAGGAGACACTCATTTCTGCTGCTGCGGGGATCACTGTGTTAAATAAACCCTTCCACATGACTGCCTTCACGCCCTCCATCATGCTCTGGTGTTCTGGTCCATACACAGGGGTCCTCTATTAGGCTCAATGAGAGTCTGGCCGCCGGCCAGATTGTGCCTTACTAAATATAAATATTAAAATGTGTTGTTCACATTTTAGAGCATGCAATACATTTTCCCCTCATTAATGTTTGTCAAAGCAATTTGTAAACTTTGTTTTTAAAGGATGCGATTTAAATAAAAGTTATTATTAGGCTATTATTTTCACCCGCCCATAACCCATCCGCCATTAATCAGATTGTTCATTTTTATCACCCGACCCGCCCGATCCACGGATTAACTGCGGATCGGGCGGTTGTAACTGCCATCCGCGCATCTCTACTACACAGTAAAGTGCGTAGCAGATAAATAAATAAACAAACCGGATACAAAATAGTAGCAATGGAAGTTTTAAACCACAGTGCAATTACCTCCTCCTCACCGCAGCGTTTACAGCCCGGATGGAGAGAGGCACAAAGGAAAATCTGTATCTGTTTTTAGTAGCTGGGGGAACATTTAGGCAGAGGCCAGAAGGAAGAAGCTTATATTCCTGGTTAAGTGGATGAGTATCATCCCTACGAATGGACGTTGCTTTCTTGAGCACCTGGATGTGAAAAATTTCGTCCAGACTGCTGAATTTCACCCCAGCTACTTTAGAAGTAACACGCACAATTCTCCCTAGGGAGTGCCTGTCCTTGCTGGCAAGGTTTCCATACCAACAAATGATAGAAAAAGAAATGACAGATTCGATAAAAGCACTGTAAAACATTTTCATCAGGCTCCTATCTACCTGTAATTTGGCAAGCTTCCTCAGACAAAAAAGGCGTTGCTGACCTTTTTTGCAAAGCATATCACAGTTCACATCAAATTTGAGCGTGTTATCAATTATAGTGCCAAGATATTTGTAGTTGGTCACCAACTCAACTGGCTGATTGTGAACGACACTACATTGAGGAACTGGGGATGGTCGTCTAAAATCAATACAAACCTCCTTTTTTTTAGAGACATTGATTCAGAGGAAGGATTCTTCGCACCAAGATATAAAATCATCAAGAACCTGGCCGTGACCAACTTCATCATCACGAAGCAGGCTGACGATAACAGAATCATCTGCGTACTTTATGATGAGGTGAACCGGTGGAGGATGTTAGAAGGCTGGACAATGTTCCATTCACTCTTACTTGTTGTGATCTGTTTGTGAGGAAATCAAAAATCCAACCCACAAGACACGCATCCAGACCAAAAGAGTGCACAAGTTTATCAGCTAAAACATGAGGCTGGATCATGTTAAAAGCTGACGAGAAATCAACAAAAAGCAGTCTAACATGGTTCTTACTACCTTCAAGATGCTTATATACAAGATTAAGTAAGGTAGCTGTGGCATCTTGTACACTTCTAATATCAATATAAGCAAACTGAAGAGGGTCCAGTAGATGCTCAGTTTTTGCTAATATTTCTGTTTTGACCAGCTTTTCAAACTGTTTCATCACCATAGAGGTTAAAGCCACCAGCCGAACATCATTCAGTGTGGTGGGGGTTTTTGTTTTGGCAACGGGCACCACAACAGACTGTTTCCATGAAGATGGCACCTTCTGCTGGGAAAGAGACATGTTAAAAAATAAAGTTAAAAATAGGACCAAACTGCTCAGCAAAAGTTTTTAATAGGCGACCACGAATATGGTCAGGGCCAGGGCTTTTCCTCGGTTTACACTTCTTAAAACACTTAATTACATAATCCTTATCAAAGAAGGAGTTCTGAGGAGGAGCGGACAGGCAGTTTTTTATCTCAGCATGTTTGTTACTGAAATCACAGGCATCAAATCTTACATAGAAATCATTAAGGCTCTGAGTCAGCTCTAAGTCTGAATTACAGCCGTTGAGCTGAACTTTCTTCCTGCTACATTCTTTGGCCCCAGTGATCATTTTCATACTGTCCCATGCAGAGCCTAGATTGTTTGTTTTGAGCTGGCACTCAATTTTCTCCTTATATTGTCTTTTGCAGGCCCTGATCTCACATTTAATTTCCTTCTGCAGGTTACACAAACTTGGGGTGAATTCCAATTCCTGTCTTAACCCTCAATCTTAACCCTCAATCTCAAAAATGCGCACTCCCGCGAAGTGCTAGTACTGTCCCGATTCTCAGAACGTTAAGTTGAGGGTCAACAATAAGGGCTGTATGTCCCTCACTTTTAAGATTTTCCAGGACCACCCTTGGTAGTGAGTGCTTTCCCAGAATCCTTTGCGCATCATCCGCCGAGCCCAGCCGAGCCCGGCCGAGTACAGACGATTCAGTCAATGCAAGATGGCGGCGACAAGCGTAAGGAAGCAGAGTTATCAATGTGAGTATTTTCCTTGTTAATAGTTGTTTTAAAATTATGATAACCATTGCATTATCTTAGTTTAACGTCATTTTATGGACTATAGACCTCTATGTAGTGTAACACACATATCTTTTGGCTAGCTAACGAAGCCGGCGCGGGCCCTTGCCCCTGCACGTAACCCTGGTTCTCTGATAACCGAGTATGCTGTCATTCAGTTACAAAAAGTCATTTGTCTCAGTGATAATGTAGTTGTTAAGTTGTTTTAATATACGTGAAATGTTTGCATTGACATTTTTGTAAGATGACCGGACGGTGTCATCTCCTGTAGCCGTAGAGTCTGCAGCTGGTAACGGTACAACTGCAGGTTAACGATAGTGATCGTATTATCTGGTGACTTTCTGCTGAATAACTTCAGTCGGTTGTTGTGGTACAGATTATTTGGTTGAATATCAACTTATAACCCAAAGAGTGAAACGTTAACGTGGATGAAAGTCACCAGATAACACTTGTGTGACCGTATGAACAGCCTCACTAGTTCTGCTGGATGTTGACTACAGTATTCATTGTGATAATACTTGCAATACTGCATGAAACTAAACTAATAACTTAACGAATATCTGACAGGTAGCCAAAAAAATAAAAGAAAGTAATGTTGTTATCTCTGTTCCATTTCAGGGCCACCAAACAAAACACAAGCCCTGATTCATTTCAGGGCCACCAATGAAGACAAGTTTACAAAAAGCAAGCAGGCTCCAAAAAAAACTATGGGAGTGAGTAATTTGTAACTTGTGAACAGTTCATATTCATAACATAATTCTCAGTCACAACGACAACTGTTCCCCTAGTGATCAAGCATTCTGTTACAATATGAAATCAACACAGCTGCAGACAGCAGTAGATTATTGTTTGGTAACTGCACATTTGTTTTGCTGCCCCTATACTGTCACTTTTTGGAAAGATTTTGTCGAGTATATTAATTGTAACATTATGTTTTATTTTCACTACTGTACAAAGATGTGCTGTTTGGATTTTATGATGTCAGCATTTCTAAACAAAAACAATTCTATTTCATTAATCTATTTATTATCTATAGCGAAATTCTATATTCATAAGAGTAAATTTTATAATAGAAAATCCTTGTTCAAAATTTTTATGAATGAAATGCAGCAATACTTAGAAACCATTCAGCACTCCACAAACTCCAGAGCTATAAAGACTGAAAATATGTAAACAATTTAATGGTTTGAGCTGCTGAACTTTTTATTTATTTATTTGTTTATCTTATTTCTCTTTCTTTTCTCTTAACCCTGGCATATTTGTTCTGTTCATGTCTGTCACTGCTTGTTTTGTACAAGAATTGAAATAAAGTGTTGGGGGAAAAAAATCATTGCATCTTTTTATTGATGACTACTGATGATGTATATTTCTTATTCTTTGAACTGACAGACTGGACAGAGTTTTGGCCCCCACAGTCTTATGACGTATTTGCCTTTGAGGGGTGTCCCATTTCTAAGTCACAAAATAGCCCTTAACACTTGGTTTTGAGGGCTACTAAGATTGAGGGTTGAGCTTGAGGGTTAAGATTGAGGGTTAAGATAGGAATTGGAATTGGCCCTTAATCTATTCCTTTCTCTGAGGGCTTTTTCTTTATGTACAGAAGGTCTTATTGTTGGGATAGGTTTTCACAATTTTTTCTGGTATGACACTGTTTTCACAATATGAAACCCAGCTGCTCATGACATCAGTTAGCTCATCTATGTCAGCAGAGGACTCCTTGAACATGTCCCAGTCTGTAGCTTCATGGCAACCCTGCAGAGTGAGGCAGGCGTCGTCATCCCAGACCCTCACTCTGAGATTCTGCACTTTGCCTTGCTTCAGTACAGTATGGTAGACAGGGATGAGATGGATACAGTTGTAGTCAGAGGAACCCAGAGGTGGAAGGGGGATGGATTTGTATGCACCTTTAATGTTGCCATAACAGAGATCAAGGATTTTATTGTGTCCGGCGGAACATGTGATGTACTGGTGGAAGTCTCAGCGTGGTTTTCAGAGTACAGTGGTTCATGTCACTGAGGATAATGTGAGTAGCGTCCGGGGAGACTGATTGGGCTTGGGCTTGAAGTTTGTCGGTTTTGTTCCGCGGGGACTGGACATTAGAGAGCATTATAGATGGTAACGGGATGCGGGAGAGCTGCTGGTTTTTCAGCTTCAGATGAGCGCCGCCTCTTCTTCCTCGTTTTCTGATCTTACGAGTTCAGCCGCCAGGAATTCCTCGAAAAACGGGCACTTGGAGTCCGTCAAAGTTTATCAGTTCAAGGTTGGCTGGTGGGTCGTGGGTATCCCTCCATAGAAGCAGCTCCCTTCCATACTGTCGAGAGTCGAGAGGGGCAGTCAGGAGACAGGAGCGTGTGCCAGGAGAGTCCATGCTAGGTGGAACACCAGCCACATCAGAAACATAGTGTAGAAATCCATAATCATACATCAAAGAGGGTACCTGGTTCCACCGAACCCTGCAAGGGAGTACCAGGGACTCGAGGTGCCGAAAAAAGTCAGGAGAGTCTTACAGAAGGACGGCTGGATGCCGGCTAGTTGACGCTAGGATTTAACCAGTAAAAGTTTGTAACCTCCGTGCTAGCAGGGTCGCTAACACAGAAAAGCACAGCTTCAGTCGCACCTGCACACATTAACTGCTCACATTAAAACACACTAAAACAGTATAAAAAACACAACAAAAAGCTCGAAACAAGCGAGTGCCATTCACATCTGCTGCTGGTCGCTGCACAAGCATGCACCCTACATGGATTTGTATGGAAATTTGTATGGATCCCCTCTGGATCCCTCTGCGGGTGGTGGGCCTGCAGGGGGACGAGTTCACATAGCTGGTTCAGTCTGGGCCCGGCCGGACCCCATGGGCAAAGGCCCGCCCACCAGGCGCTCGCCCACAGGCCCCAACCCCAGACCTGGCTCCAGGGTGAGGCCCCGTTAACCCTCCGGGCCGGGTACACGATCTCCTGTTGTTTTCCATCGTGAAGGGTCTTTTGAACTGTTCTTCGTCTGACCCTTCCCAATCTGCCATGGGAAACCCTACCAGAGGCAAAATGTTCCCGACAGCATAGCTCCTAGGATCATTAGGGCAGTCAAACTCCTCCACCACGATAAGGTGATGGTTCTCGGAGGAGGTTCAGTTCTATATTTTCGTAATTTATTTTGCCATATGTTCACATTTTTCTATAATAATTTGTTTTGAATGTAAAGAGTAAAAAATGTTGAAATCAACTTGAAATCGAGAGGACAGCATTTTATTTACAGCCCCTCAGAACTATTTACACATGTTCACGTACAGATACACAAACAAACAGGGCAGGATCCTCAGTGCTCACTCTGGGGAACACTTTCACTTCGTGTCACATGAGCTCTAACAAGCTCTGATGTTGGGGGTGGTGGTACAGCTGCAAGCACACCTAAGCATCGGGGGTCATCTGGCCTGAGGGTTTGCTTCCTTGGAAGCCCACACCCACTTCCCACCCTCTTAGCAACAATGGCCCTCTGCAGGTCTGGAATGTATGCATTGTCTTTCTTCTCCTTCACTGCACAGACACTCCAGAATTTTGACCTTTTAATGTAGTATCTTCTGTAACTAAAAAGATAGTAACATTTGTAAAACAGCCCTGTCTGGCAGTCACTCAGATTCCAATGGAGAAGTGCTTAACAGATATGCTAGAAACTTACATCTTGGGACCATCTCTGTTTCATGCAGGAAGGCAGCGGTCCATCCTTTAGCCAACGTCTGTCCAGGACAATGGCTGCAATTGCCTAGTGAGCTGCTGAACCTGAAAGCACATCATGAGATCATATTGTGAGAAGGGGCGATGGTGTAGGAAGTATAGGATTTGGGAAGTAGAGGGTTCCGATGCATTTTTGAGTCGAGCTCCTCCTGATTTTGTTGACATTTCCTTGAGCAAGATGCGTAAACATAACCCCCCATTGCTTCAAATGTGCAGGTTGCGGTCTTGCAAGGCACGCTCTGCCATTGGTGTGTGAGTGTGTATGAATAGGTGAATGTGTGGCATTGTAAAGTGCTTTGGGTGTTCAGAGGAGTACAGAGAAGCACTATATAAACAGTTAATTTACCACGGTCTAAATCCCATTCAAAGCAACACCTTATGAAAATGGATAGAATGACCTTGTATGATCCATGGTTTCTTGAGGCTTTCATCACCCAGTGGTTCATGCTCACAAGATCCAGTTGCCCATGTGTGTTTTTTTCAGACATGGTGTATGATAGAATGCCACTTCAGCTGCAGAAATAGAGACCATGTATGAAAACGTAATCACCTTCCCTGTCTATACAGAGCAAAACGATGGTTTTGTTTTCAGTATAAATTAACTTTCCACAAACATACCTTGAACTCCTCTACAGAAGTCGCTTGCTTGGAGCAATACCAAAAGTGTCTCACCATGTCTCTGATCCAAGGAAAGATTTCAGACTAGTCCCTCAACATGCCAGCCTGAAAACAGTAGAAGTGTTACACTGACACTATCAAAATGTCGGTGCTTTTCGTTGTCCATCGAGCAAGGGGTAAATAAGGTAGGTTTCTGGTCACAAACAATAGTACAATAATACTGCATACCCGTCACAGCTTCTTCCCTAAATTCTTTGCTGCATGCCATATATCTAGGGAATGTTGCAGACCCCATGCTTAGTATTTACCATGTTTTGGATCTGTGGGAGAAAGGGGAGGGTAGAGGGAGAAGACTTAAGATTCACAAACATCCCATTGAAAAATCAGGAATCAAAACATTACGGCCTTTTTTCTTACTCAGCAAAGCAGTAATTTGTGGGTGGGCATCGGTGACCGCTTCTTTTATGTGTAACTCTGGCAGGAGCAAGTCCATTGTTCGGAAAAGAAACACTCCTTCTCCATGGTCACAGAGTTTCTGTTTGTCTCACGCTTGTCCAGAGAGACTATGTGCACAATGTCTCTTGGCTCTATGGTTGTGTAGGTGCAATACTGTGCACAGTGGCCTGCAGAATGGAGAGTATAGTAGTCAGTGTGTCAAATGTGCAAGTCATTCTCACTTACACACAAGTACATAAGCATATACTCACCTGGGGAGTCCATTCTGCTATCACCTAATAAGACGAGAAAAAAAATGGAATGACATGATCTTGATCATGATCTTTATCAGTAATAGCAAGAAACAGATAAGACAACGTGTCATAGGTGGCAAAGGTATCAAAAAAAGCCTAACCAAGTACTACGAGCTCGTCTTTCCCATAGATATACATAGAAAGGCTAGATAGCTTACCTACGCTGTGAGCCAATGGGGACTGACGTCGTCACACGGCGGCCATCTTACCTCGGGGCTGCTTGCCCACTGATAACATTAATGTCTATGGTGCATGTACTGTTTCAATGACCATATCCTACTCAAATTTCAACTGATTTTCAAATGGATTGGTTTGTTATAAACGCCAGAGATGTAGTTATGTTTCTGCATATTTACGGATAATTATAACCATGGAGTTTCATATTAAATTAAAAACGTAGAGAGTAGAGCAGTACCTGCCATAGCTGCACGCATACACACACAGTTAAAATTAAATTTTCAGTGTTTTTTTAATTTTTTTTAATTGCTTTAATATAAAAATAATTATACCACAAATGTAAAAAATTCCACTGCCTGTTGGAAATTATGTTTGTGTTATTTTAGGGTCACATAACAACTCATGTGTATAGTTTTAAAGATCAAGGGGATGGTTCGTTCATCTTACCCGTTCTGCTACATATATTTTAATATAAATATTAAAATAAACACATTCAGTAACATGACATAAATGTTCTTTTATTAACCAGATGTGCACAATTACAAAACAATTCAACATTCACTCCAAACCAACAGTCACTCAACCTTAAAAACATGAGAAGATACCGAGATATGAATTATTGACAACATTTTACACCCTTCTTACCTTTAACATAAATGGTAAAGACAAAAATACAGAGCTAAATTATGATATTGTTGGGGTAATTCATGTAGCCTATGCTTGAATGCCATTATGTAAACTTAAATAAGTCAATAACAGTAACATGTTAAAAAAATGTGAAAAAGAAATATTCAATGATTATTATGTAAACAAATGGTAGAAGCATTTCTAAAACGTCAGGGTGAAAATAACTTGTATTGCACAAGTACAAATTTAACTATGTTAGTAACAATTATCCTAAATATGTCCCTCAAGTCATTTCTTATGAGTGGAATCACGGGCTCTTGTGTGGACAGAACGTTCATTTGCGCATCCATGTGCCGCACTAAAGTCTGGCATCTTGAACTGTGTTGAGTATTTCTGTAAACACAAAGCCAGGCATTTACTGTATCACAATGAATCTAAATTAAGGATATATTTTACTAATGAAACAGCTTGGAAATCATATTATTTATGTTAAAACAAAGGAGTAATTCTGCCTTTCCCACCTGTAAAGAATTATGTCTAGGCTACTTTGTAATAGTCCCAGTTGCCCACTATGTCACATTCACAACCTCTTGTTTCTTTGCTAGCTAATAAACACAACTGCATCCACACAAATCATCATTTAGACAAAATATGTGGTTGTCACAAAATTATTATTGGTCTCACGGAAACCTATATAATAATTGAAACTCCCAGATTGCAGCCTTGCAAATCTGTGACAGACACACAACTATGCAGCAAAATGAAATCGATTTTCGAAAAGAAAAGCTGCACTTTCAGCATGTCCGCGCGGCCTGAATCATAGCCACGTTAATAAGGTTTTTAATAAACCAAACCGTTTGTAAATCCGTCAAGATTTCAGCGAGTTAAGTGTATTTTTGTTTGTGTCGGTCGCTCACCTTCCGTCCACTACTGTAGAGTGCGCGGGGAAAGTCCCCCTAGGTAAGATGGCCGCTAGGTGACGTCGCCGGCGAAAGTCCCATCAGCCATCTAGCCTTTCTATGTATATCTATGGTCTTTCCCCTGCAAACGGGTCAGGACACCAGCTCTGATTTTCTGTCAGAACTCATCAACTGGTTCAATGCAGTAGGTGTCCTGAATTTTAAAATACAGTAGGTAGACTCTGCCACGATCCCCTTTTGCATGAATTTGAAGAGGAAAGCAACTTTCCTGTAATTGTTCCCTGATAGCAGAATGTTAGTGGACAGCATGAAGTCTCCCCCTTGCATGCCATACTTCAGAGGGGGCTGTGAATTTTACCTCCAGAGAATGTGTTCAAAGGGGCATATCTACAAAAATCAAACACAAAGAGAAGAATGACATACACTTACTACTCCACACACTGTATCATTATTGGCGCACCCAATCAGTCATACTAACATACAAAGCCACAGTTTTAAATTCCAAACTGTTTATTCTTTGAAATACCTTGAGAGTCTCATAAATTAGCACTGTGTTAGCTTAGTGGAACCCAGAATCACCATGCTACTCAAGTCAAATCCAAGATTCTAAGAACAGTATCCCATACTCTAACAGACAAAAGACTATGACTATGGCCTTCATGCTGATGTGTGTATGCTACTGTTTGCTTACCCATTTCACAACAACTCCAGTTCCTTGTGGCTTCATTTCGACTTGAAATGGTCGTCTTCCTGGGCATTTTACCCCAGTTGCTCTGTCCGAATAGTTGCATGCTTTCAAGGGAAATTGCAGGTGAATTGCAGGAAATTGCAGGTAAGCAAACAGGCTTTCTTCCCAACCCGGTCATCCTCATTGACAACTTTAAAGTGGTCAGACACAACTATGGCTTCATCGTCTGGTGGATTAGGGTTAGCTACGTCGAGCACCGCCTTATCTATAGTTATTTCTTGAAGCCACTCAATGTTTGCCTTAGAAGTTGCACCGGCAACACTGCGTAGAAAGGCAAAATATGAACGCCTCTGGCAGATTTGATCAATCCTACTAACCTGCAAGATGATTCTACTAAAAACAGAGATAAGAAGATAATTAAAGCTGCAAGCAGCTGTGATTGGGCCCTCACTCATCCACGCCACTGCGGGGGGCCAGCAGCACGCATAACTTAAGCGGTTATGTGAAAACAGAATAAGTTAACCCAAATATGGCGGCACCATAGCCGCCATGCCCCTTGACATAGAGAAAAGCTTTTAATAACTTTTGATCAGCATGGTCTCAGGATGATCTGTACCAAAATCTGTAGGAGGAGTTCGTTAAAATACAAGGTGTGGAAATCACAAAATCGCTGCCAAAATGAAAAGTTTAAATCAAAATCAGCAAGGCCTCTAGATGATCTGTCCTTAAATTGAAGTCAATCGGACGAAATCCCTTGGGGGAGTTCGTTCAAACATGTCAAAAATTCAAATGAAAATGGCTGACTTCCTGTTGGGTTTACGGCATGGGTCCAAGAGCCCACCAATTTTCATGCATTTAGGTGAAACTCACAGGCGGGGCTCGAGGCACGAAATTTTCCAGGGGGCACTATGTTACCATTTGGCCATACAATACTGCTAAAATATCAAAACAGCGCGATTTCAATAAGGTCCTACGCGGACGACTTGTAGTCCTCGATCGGGCCCTAATAATTACAACATACAGTTGTTGAAGAAAAGGAACATATTCTTCATCCGAGCTGTCCCTGTTCACAGAATCTTGGGTCTATCCAATTTTTCTTCTCTGAGGGGACCCCTACATTATTGTCTGAACTGAACTGAACACATACATACATAACCATAAGCGAGTATGATATACCCATAACACAAAATTAAATCAGATTCATTAGGAAGACTTACATGCTGTTCCTTGGATCATTTAGTACATCCTCATCTGGAGGGTCTAGCTGCTCTTCTTCCTCAATCAGACTCAGAGTGCATGCTACATACAGAGTAGAAAAGAAGTATACATAGAGATAGAAGTGCGAGAAAATAAAATGTTCAGTCAGTCAACATTAGTTCAGGCAAGCTACATTCACTCATCATCTCAGACAAACTAACAAGGCACAGCAAAAGAAAAAAATATGCTGCACTGTTGACAGTCTGGTGCAATTTGCCAGTACCACTAAGTAAATGGCAGGGAACTGTAGGCAAATGGTACACGAGAGTGAGTGTTGTGAGGTAGAAGACAAGTCTTGCCAGACAGTAAGCGAGGGGCACGAGATTAAAGGCCAGAGGCTCACAGCACCAACCAATGATACAGTATATTTTGGCCCATTCTGCAACAGAAACTCACCTGGCCTCTAAAATGCCAACCACTTCCCCGGCTTCTTCTTGCAGAGTTTCAACACCTTCAGTGGGGAAGTCTCCCTCATTTGTAGAATCCGACCACACAGAAGTCATGCACAGAACACAACAAATATTACAAGAAAGGAGATAGAAAATCACGTTTGTCTGTAGCTAACAATCAACTGAAACAGCAAGAGTGCTAGCCAACACAAGATAGCCTCATCCCACAATACTACATTATTAAAATAATTCCATCTTTGTTACTTCCTACGGTGGGGAACAACACATTCATGCTCGTACATTCATATCAGCGAGTGGTTTGGCAGTCAACATTTGCAACCAATGCTGGCAGGAATGAGAATACTAGCTAGCTTGCAGCAGCAGCTAACTGTCAACAACTAGCTAGCATGTTAGCTTCAAGCTATCTAGATAAAATCGTTGTGGCCTATTACTTGACCAATCTACGTATATAAATGGAAGGCTGGATGATTTCAACAACACAGCCTGGCAAAGGCAAGTTCAATCGCACCAGATATACATGGTAGGCAAACAATTTATACTTACGAGCCCAGCAGTAACAGCGCCAGGTCACCATCGGTCGGGCATCCATCCTCCTCTTTCAGCTCTGACCAGTGTGTGAAAACCGGGCCAATATTAATCCTTGTTCGAGCTCTTGTTTTATCGCTCTCCTGTTTTCTTTTCTTTGTCTCTTCGGACAACACCTTCACCTTCTTCCTTTTCTTTGTCACTTCAGCCATGACAACCATGTCTAACTTTGTTCACCTCAGTTCGGCTAAGGTGCTTTAAAGAGAGGAGGGGGATATGATACATGGACCAATCTTACCCAAACTTCACAGAATTTATGACAGTCTCTCCCTGAACATATCTATATGCCAATATTCAGTGAGGAGTACAGGGCCCCCTAGCGGCGACAGGAAGTACGTCTTTTCAGACACTTATTTTTTGACTTACCTGACATTTACATGCTGTGGTCTATATTTCTTGTAAAACAACATGACATATCATTAGTGCCTTCTCCAACTCCCTCTAGTGGGAAGAGGAAGTGGTACAAAATGTGAAATAGTCATTCCAGCACTGTTTAAAGGATATGCCATCTCAGTCCAGCATGAAATGTATGACTCTGACAGAAATGAGCTGTCGCTTCAGCCTGCATCCTGGCAGCATCCTCGAGTTGTGCAAAGGTGTGAGGGCCTGTAATGGGGGGATGCGAATGAAGCAATATTACATCAATTGGCCAAACGGGGGCGTTATAGCAACCGATTGAAATTGCAAACTTTGAATGGGCATATCTCATGCCCCATGTGTCGTAGAGACATGAAACTTTGCACAGAGTTGCCTCTCCTCACGATGAACAAATTTGCCTCAAGAACCCATAACTTCCGGTTATATAGATTTTCCGCCATTTTGCATTTTTGAAAAACACTTAAAATTGATCTCTTCATAGGAAGTTTGACTTATCTGCATGAAACTCGGTGAACATAATCTAGGGACCAATATCTAAAGTTCCCTCTTGGCAAAAGTTGGAGGACTTACTAAAACTGAGCTTCTATAAGGCAATGAATATTGCGGAGGGCGTGGCTCATCACATAAAGGTGTATAACATCTCAAGGGTTTCACCAATCACCACGCAACTTTGTAGGCATATGACCACACATAATCTGAGGGACCCCTACATTATTTACCTGATCAAACGAAATGGGGGTGCTAGAGAGCTCGTTTCTAATCTATCGATTTCTGTTATGTACTTCATGGAATTGGCGGTGGTTAATTTACATTACATACAATCATTTAAAGTTCAAGTTGTTTGCAGATGGTACGCAACATATAAATTTGCCATTAGGCGAGATGGGGGTGCTATAATTAAAGTCAAGAAAAATTTGGATGTCCGCTATATTGATTTTTCTCCTCCTATAAGGCGTAGATATGATTTGCACCCAACGCTCTGTCGATCATCATGGGATGCAGATTTGTAATTGTTATCACAGACTTTTTGATATGTCACTGCGTTTTGGTGTTATTGACCAATGAACTTTAGACAGAGTGTGGCTCAGCGCATAAATGAACTTTACTCCGTAACCATTGACCCAATTGTCACAAAACTTATAGAAAATATTGACAAAAGTATCTGAATCATATCGTGAAAGCTTGATTCAAATCGACCAATAGGGGGCGCTACACATGCAAAAACTTGATATCTCATAATCAGCCAGAGATATTACAAAATTTGGTTTGCATCATCCAGGTTCATGTCTCAATCTATGCACAAAATTTGAAAATGATTGCTTAAAGGGGGCGTGGCTTATAACATTAAAATTAAATTTCAAGACATTTCACAGTCCATACTTCAGAAAATCATAGTGACAAAACGTTGTCGCCCTGCAACATCGACACTACATGTTACATTTTTGAAATGGTGTTCAGATCAGTTAAACTGTGAGCTCACAGTGCTATTCATTATCTTGTTGTAATTTGTACTTTATGCACAACATTTTCTGTTTCATATAATTTTTAACCAAATGTCACCAAAATATTTGACAGTACACCTGAAATCAGCAGAATGATATGCCATTGTTTTCAGAATTTTATCATCAATGCCTTCACTGTTATTGATATCTGATTGCTTTTTGAAGATATTCACCAGTGAACTTTAAAGAGGGCATGGCTCAGCAAATGACTCCACAATGTTTGGACTAATCATCACAAACCTTGCAAGCAATGTCTTAAGAGGTTCCAGGAGAATATCCTGAAAGTTTCATTCAAATTGACCACTAGGGGACACCTCAAATACAAAAAATGGGCACGCAGTAAAACAAATAAGACTAAAAACCAGAAAGTGATTGTCCAATCATTACAAAACTTGCAGGCTATGTTAAATAATAATTATTAAACACATGTATTATGATAAAATAGGTCAATAGGGGGCGCCACACGTTCCAAATAAGTGCAAAGGCCTCTCGCAAAATTCGGCCATAATTCAATGAGGGTTTTTTTCAAACATCACCAAACTTGGTGGATTCTTTTAATTAAACCATCAATCATGTTCCCAAAAATGTTTCTGCATTAGGCCAATAGGACAGGACAGTGCTTCCAAAGAAGGGCCTGGCCCAATAAAGATTTGGACATAAATGAATGAGCATCTGTCTGATTGTCATAAAACCTGTTGTTTATCTTTTATGCAGGTGTCCTGAACTGTCAAAGTTCTTTATTGTACCCAGTTTTAAATTTCCATGCTGGCTTGAACCCCGG